>SKCR01029653.1:0-109818 GCA_019454045.1 Zanthoxylum bungeanum | reverse complement strand
CCCGGAGATCTGGTTTTAAGGAGGGTTACGTTGAATACTCGAAGGCCCGAGGAAGGTTCGTTGGGCGCCAAATAGGAAGGGCCATATAGAATATTGGAGATAGTATGACCGGGTACCTATCTTTTGACACAACTGGACGGTACCTGGCTCAAGAAGCCCTGGAATGTTGAAATGCTAATAAGGTACTTCCAATAGCCCTTTTCTTTGAATCACAAGTAATTAGGCAAACTAGCCAGGACCAGAAGACTTTTTGTAAAACCTCTATTGAAATGACCCGCCAAGAGTTTTAAGAAGGACAGTAGGTCCCATGAATATGAACATGTTTTTCTCCATCTGAATTAAAAAAGCTTGTCCACTTTACTTGTTGTTTAATTAAATGCGAAAATCATGTTCAATATTCTTGGGACATGCTCGATGCGAAGGGGTGATCGATAACTGGGAAGGGCACCAAGCCCGTGGCACAACAATCCCAGGTGTCGTTATCAAACCCCCGGGCGGAAGTGTTCCGACCTGGTTCCTTTCGCCTTTGAGGATCCAGAACGCATCAAGGGATGGAGTACATGTGGGAAACGCGCGAACCCCTCGTGGCACGCCAACCCCGGGTGTCATTATCAAACCCCCGAGGCCGGAGCGTTATTACCCCATGACTTGCATCTTTGAGGAACAGCTCGGGTAAACCGGACCCATGGATGTTCCTCCCCCTGCAGTTCGGTTGGTGAGTCCCGTTGAAGACCTTAATAGAGTATGACATGAGGATGGCTTAATTACCTTCATGACCATCATGCTCCTGGGTAAACCGGCCCTACGGAGGTTTCTTCCCCTACAAGTCGGCTGGTGAGTCCCGCTGAGTACCATCAGACCACATGGCTTGGATTTGGCCGAATGGTCCCCTTGATTGCAGGAGTCTCGGGTAAACCAGACCTAGGGAGGTTTCTGCCACTACGAGTTGGCTGGTGAGTCCCATTGAGTACCACCCAGGGAGGGCACACACGGGGTGTCCATGTCCCCCGTGAGGATTTGCCTAACCGCCCGGATCGGCTTATCCATAGTCTGGTTAGCCGGGACACTGAATTGTAAGGTTCAGAATTGTGTTTTGGAGGCCTCGGGCAGAACGCTGCCTCGGAGCACCCGAGTTGTTATTTTTACTTCTTGAATTTTTTTTCTGGGGTATGTGCTAAGTCACCTCCACTTTTTGATTTACTTTACTTTGTTCCAATTTTTTATTTTTGCTGGTCTGGCAAGGGGACGCCCGCGCCAGGATCCGCAGAGCCTCAGAAGTTGAAAATCTTTCCTCGTGTAAGTCTCAATTGTTTCACTAGATCGGGGCTGGATTCGTTCCGCCGAGTCTGTAATGTTCCACCAACTCGGGGCTGGATTCGTTCCGCCGAGACTGTTATGTTCCACCAGCTCGGGGCTGGATTCGTTCTGTCAAGTCTGTATTGTTCCACCAGCTCGGGGCTGGATTCATTCTGTCGAGTCTGTATTGTTCCACCAGCTCGAGGCTGGATTCGTTCCGCCGAGTCTGTATTATTCCACCAGCTCGGGGCTGGATTCGTTCCGCCGAGACTGTACTATTTCACCAGATCGGGGCTGGATACGTTCCGCCGAGTTTGTATTGTTCCACCAACTCGGGGCTGGATTCGTTCCGCCGAGACTGTTATGTTCCACCAGCTCGGGGCTGGATTTGTTCCGCCGAGTCTGTATTATTCCACCAACTAGGGGCTGGATTCGTTCCGCCGAGTCTGTATTATTCCACCAACTAGGGGCTGGATTCGTTCCGCCGAGTCTGTATTATTCCACCAACTCGGGGCTGGATTCGTTCCGCCGAGACTGTACTATTTCACCAGATCGGGGATGGACTCGTTCTGCCGAATGCTTCGTTCCATCACCTCGGGGTCGGGTTACGACCCACCGAGTGCCTAACACTGGCTTGAGGACAGACCATGCGAAGGCATTGATGATGGCCAAAGTTGACACCAGGGTAGTTCTCTGTACAATTTCGAGGATCAACCACTTGGCAATCGATCAACACATTTCTGATTTATGTAGTTCCCGGCACCAACTCGTACGCTCGTTGGAATAGAGAACTATAGGATGGATGTTGATGGGGATTTCCGCGGCTAAGGTTTCTGAACAGATCGGTAAGGCCAAAGAGGGAAGTTCCACTCATCCAGAGGACACAACATGATTCAGTTCTTCAAGACCGGCAACAAGTGAGTCGAGACCGACCACAATAGCCCGGTAGCTCGGTTAATTTCTACTCACTCCCAGGATCGATAGTTCGAATATTGTGAATCAGGTCGGAAATGGTGGGGGCGGATCAATTCATTATCTGACCGACCTCTCGAAGACCAACGTGTGATGGGAACAGCTAGATTTTCCCTCCAAAAACTCTCACATTCGAAATTCAACATGCTGTCATCATTAATGAAAAGGGTCAGACATTGCATTTTTACGGCGTGATGTGACAGAGATTCGTAGGGTAGGTTTTACTTTCGGCGACGACAGAATGGAGAAGAGAGCCTGTCAAATCGCTTCAAATCTGCGAGGCTGATGTCACAAAGATACGGGAACAGTGCCTTGTATTGAGTAGTATATAAGAGAAGTTTGATCACATTTATAAGGGTGACGAAATTTTCCATTGAGAATTACTTGTAAGAAATAGCACAACCTGCTTGGTTTTATTATACCTTCACTAAAACAGGTCGGCTGAGCTCGGTTTAGTAATAAAAGAACCCCTCACCCCTCTTTGCGACCGTGGACGTAGGTTGGACAAGCTCCACCGAAACACGTTAAATCATTTCTTTTCGATTTCTTATGTGTTTTTCTCCAAAATTTGCCTTTGGTCTCCCCATAACCAAACAAATTCAAGGTTGAGGGAAAGTTGTCTCGGGTGAGTTATCTCGAAACTGCCCCTGGGACGAAAATCATCCGTCAACAAAATATATATATATATATATATATATATATATATATATATATATATATATATATATATATATATATATATTCAGGTCCGAATGCTTGTATTATTTAATAAAGCAACGTTGTTTTATGAATCAATAAATAAAGTAACATTGTTTTATTGAACAAAACATGCATCTATCTTTACCTTTCTTTTTCAATAGGTCGCCAAATATGTTTCTTATGATTGTATTTTTATTATTCATCTTCATCATCATCAAGTGACTGATCTTTCTCATCAAGAATCAGGAAAGTAGCATAGCGAACATGGACAATGAATGGGTCAACCAAATTGGCCGATTTTAAAGCTGCCCAAATCAAACAGACAAAAAATTGCATCATGGGCCTATAAATGTCACCAGCAAACCCTCTTTATCTTTGTCCTTTTAACTTTTGTGATGGTATATTATTTATTATATTATATTATTTGTGTCAATTACATGCACCCTATTGACTGGTAAGCTAATTTTAAAATGGAAGGCTTGTTTATTTGACTAAATTTTCATATTACCTGCATGGGTTTTTGTGTCTTGCAAAAATGCTGGTTTGTTTCGGCCTATATTTGTTGAACCCATATGATGTCTAGGGATGGCTAACCTAAATCATAATCAATTCTCTATGTCAAAATTTCTATTTTCATGTTGGGATATATTTGCTCCACTAATACTTGGAGAATGTATATACTAACCCTATGCAATTTAAGTACTAATTAGTTGGCACTTAATCACATATAATTATTTGAGAGATTCGATTCAGTCGATTTTGATTACTTTAAATCCATGTCAAAATTCGGGCTATTTTGATCGATTAATCGGTTGATTTCTTAAAAAGCGTCCGATATCAATTTTTAATCTATTTTTAATTTTTCAATATTTTTTTAAGGTTTTGATTGATGATTTTGTATGAAAAAAGAAAGATTTTATTAGAAACGATGAAAAAGAATGAAAATTTATTTAATTTTATTATATTTTTTTAAATAATGATAAATATTTTTATTTGTATCAAAATTATCTCTATTCAGCAACTCCAGCCAGCTTAGAGAAGGGGCCGATCTCGAAGGGTTATACGTCAGCCAAAGAGGTATCAAGATCATCTACGCAACTGGGCTGCTAAGTTGAAAGCCGAAGAAGAGGTTGCTGAGAAGGAAGTTTTTGGGAAGTTTAAAAGATAGTTAGAAAGCTGTTAGCGGTTAAAATGTTAGTTAGACAGTTAAATGTTAGTTAGCAATTAGTTTTCAACGTTAAAAAAAAACAAACAAACGAAAGTTAGCCAAGTAACGGCTAATATTGTTGGCTCTTGTAACAGAACACACAACATATAAACTTGTAAACAAACCATAAATGAAGGCAAGCAAAAACTTTTCAAGATCTTTTCTCTCTTTTCTTCAAATACTTGGAGAACTCGTTAACTGTTCTCGAATTTAACTAACAAATTGGTGCTTTCATTGATCTTCAATGGGGAAATCCAATGGCGATGTCATAGCCCTGTTTGTCAAGGGCTATCCCCGAGAGTACATTCAGTCGAAGTTCTGGAACATGCAGGACATCCTTCAAAGTTAATGTACACCCGATATTTGTCCGCAATTGAATATCACTGATTCCTACTATCCCAGAAGAATTGATATTTCCCATCTTCACTGAACCAAAGTCTCATTCTTTGTATGTTGTGAAAAAATCTCTGTGAGGAGTGATGTGGTAGGATGTTCCAGTATCTACCACCCACTCAACATCTTGGGTTGTGGTGTGAAGACATGTCTCTTCCTGCATGGATCAGATCGCTACATCTCATTGGACAACTACTAGTGTCTCTCATTCGTTATTCTTCAGCTGGAAATTGCTTTGGTCCTGCTCTCGTTGTAGTTTTCAGCAATTCTTCTTTAAGTGGCCTTCAATGCCACAATGGTAGCACTTATAGATAGATATCCTTCTATCTGAGGATCTACCTCTGGTTGTGCTTCTGCTTCTCCCTCTTTCTCTTCCTCAATGTCATCCTCAAGTCTCCGTGACAAAGGCTTCTGTCTGTTCTGAGCCAACGTCTTTTCTCATGGAATCTTCATTCGAAAAGACATCTTTTACCATAGGCATGGTAAGTTTGCCTCATGGAGCCGAATTGCTGAAAGTAGCTACAAATGTCTCCCAACTATCAGGAAGAGAACTAAGTAGTAGGAGGGCTTGTACTTCATCTCCCAGCTGCATGTCTACTGCAGATAGCTAATTCACCAAGCTCTGGAACTCATTGGTGTGTTCTGCAATGAAAATTCCAATCTGTAGCTTCAAATTCACCAAACGCCTCATTAACAGGGCTTTATTCCGAGCTGTATTGGCCTGGTATATGCCTTCCAGCTTTATCCACATTTCGTACTGTATCCTGTGCTACGTGGTGGAGGACACTGTGGCCAATCTACTGCCTAATTTGACCGAGAGTTTTGTTGTTGAGTGTATTCTAGTCACTCTCTTTGAAAGAATCTGGTCTCACTCTCTTCACCTCGATCATATCAAACAGATCTTTGCAGTACAAATAATCTATCATCTGAGATCTCCAGAGGGAGTAATTGGTTGCTGTCAGCTTGATCATTGCACCAGAAGAGGAATATTCCATTTCCATTTTAAGTTTAAAGTTTTTTTTTAAAAAAGGATAAAATTGGGGTTGATTTACACAAATCGAAGGTCACCGTTACGTCTGGAACGGTCGAAAATGATAGATTTGACTCTTCGTTGGTCCAAATCTGAAACATGGGTAGATCTATAAATTTCTAAAACTTATGGGGCTAAATTATAAATTTCAGAGACTTTATGGGCTCAATGAAATTTACTAGGTTTGCTGACAGTCTGACACGTGGCAGTTGACGTGTTGGCTAACTGGACCGGAATTGCTGACGTGTTAGCTAACTGTACCGGAAAAGCTGATGTGGCGATGATGTGTGAGATGACTATACCGAAGTTGATGACGTGACAGCTGACTGTACTGGATTAGCTGACGTGACAGCTGACTTTATCGAAATGCTGACGTGGCGATGATGTGGTAGCTGACTGTGGCGGAGTAGTTGATGTGGCATGTGACTGTACCGAAAATGCTGATGTGGCAATGACGTGGTAATTTACTGTGTCGGAGTGACTGACTTGTGAGCTAACTGTGCCAGAAATGATGACGTGGTAGATGATTGTGTCTGTTGACTGTACCAGACTGCTGATGTGGCAGACACGTGTGTTTTCTTCAACCTCTGGAGCGCGTGTCGGTACGTGTGCTCGTGTAAGCGCGTGGACAGTTCTCTGACTAGCGCGTGCAGCGCATGCAGCTTTCTTGGGTCACCGTTTGATCACTGGAAAATACCAACGTGCTTGTCTCAACGTGAACAAGCTAATGGTATGCTAAAAAAATATTTTTGAGAACTTTCCCAAAACTCGAATTTTCCGAACTGAGTTCTGTTCTTCACCTCCAAGATCCACAATGTATAACCAAAGCTATTGATACCACTTGTTGTGATTCTCTGACCACTGAAGAGTGTTTATGAAGAAAAATTTACTCTATATTACTACTTGAATAGAATTTACAAAGATTATAAACTTTGTTACAAAAACCCTCACACTTCACTCTCTAAACTCTCTTACTTGGAGCTTAAACTCGAAGCTCTCTTACTTGGAGCTTCTTGTTGGGGATGCTTGAAATCTCAAATGAGAGCTCGATTTATAGGCAATGACTTGCCTTCACCCTCTAAGCTCTCTTACTTGGTGCTTAAACTCTAAGCTCTCTTACTTGAAGCTTCTTGTTGAGGATGCTTGAACTCTCAAATGAGAGCTCAATTTATAGATAATGACTTGCCTTCTAACTCAACTCAATTAGTGGAGTGGTTGCCATAATTGTCCACTAATTGAGTGGTTAGTGGTAGTTACACCAAAACCATTAATTGATTAATGATGGTTGTAATAAATTAATTATACATGTTGGATTCATATTAACAGTTTACTGTATCAATTTAATCAAGAACCTATACATTGTGTTAAATGTTTGTGGCACAGTAGTACTCACGTCCTCAATGACAATCTGATCTCATGCTGGCAGACATTAGAGAGAGTAGATTTCCAATCTTATGCCGGCATACGTCTGGATAACACTACAAGTAAATTTATCTAGTTTCACATTAGATTTATTACAATCATTAAAAAAAAAAAAAAAAAAAAAACCAAAAACTCTTACACCAAACCTAACTTTTGTGAAACAGATCAAATCAAATTTCCATTTTCAGGCAAGCAGAACTTCCTACACATGTGCAACCTCTATTAAACACCCATTAAGGCCTGTGCCTTCTCAACTTTTTGACAAGCTACCAACCCTTTTAAAAGTGATTCTCACTCTCAAAAGGGATTCCTCTCACTCTCACATTGAGATGTCATTTTTTTTTCTTTTAAGAGTGATTCTCAAGCACTAGGCTGTAACTTGTACAATTAATAAGCATATTTTTTGTGTTCATATTGAATCTTTATGAAATCAAAGTTTCTAACAAGGACATGAGCAACTTTCCCTGTACTTGATTCTGCTATTGGACTAGCATGCCTTAGCTGGGGCAAAAAGTTGCTTGTCTTAGTTTCTGATTCTCTAAATCTACTATTGTTTTCAAATATTTACTCAAAAATGAGAATAAAGAACAGTAAAATGGAGGAAATTTTTTATGCTTTAGATAGATTTATATATACACATTCAATTTCATCATACATCAATCAATCTGGAGTATAAATATTTTATGCAACATGCCTGTGGATGCTCTTGAGAGGCAGGCGAGTGACATGGTATGATGATATGAGTTTTGTATAATTTAGTCTTAATTATAAGTAGGCCAATGCAGAATGATTGTCATGTGAGTCCTGAATAAAGTATGCATTGGCTCCAAAATCAGTTGTCAAGAGTTCAGTTACCAAATGTTCTGCTGATAATTCATTTTCTTATAGTTTGTACCTTTTTTTAATCTTTTTTGAGACACTGATGGGAATGGGAATGAAAATGAAAAAGGGAATGTATAGTGTGGCTATCTAAAATTTATGTTGGTAATTTAATTTAATTTAGAGAGAGCAATGATATAATTTTTTTTTTAAGAAATGTTGAATTTGATTGAAGATAAGAACTCAATACTTTTTTTTTTTTTGTTTACTAAAGGGAAAAAGATAAAAAAGATGATGTCCCCACTTAGTGAGAAATCTTCTTCAGATCTTTTTTGAAAAAGGAATGGTGGGTAAAGCCTGAAATAGCTATAGAGAATCTAGTTAAGGGAAAAGGACCAAATGAATACTGTTGCAGGAAAAAACCACCTAGATTTTGCAGAATCAATAGAACAAGTAAAAGTTTTGTCATTTTACATAAAGTTTCATCATTCAAGGACTGGTAGCTGTGAAATAATTGAACATAGATGAATCAAAGTACTATAGAATTAAGAATTTGAACTAATTGGAAATCTTTACAGTCACTCTAATTATGTTATAACTTGTGCAAGAACAAAATAACAACAGGGTGGGCTTACATAACTAATATGGACAATAAATATTTGATGACCAAAACTTTATGATTAAACTTTATTTGAACAAAACAAGACTTTGAATGGGTTGTTCAAACATAGTACTTCACTATCATAACATGCAAAATTAATACTTCAGCAGAATAACACCCTTCTTTTTTTTTTTTTTTTTTTTTTTTTTTTGAAATCTTGGAAATCTCGCCGGTAAATCACCCGATTCGGACTTAAGCGGAGTAGATAAAACCAAGGCTTCCCCGAGCTCTTATAAGAACGCGCCATCTGAATTTGAACTCAAGGCATAGAAGCCAGATCCTGAACCCTACACCACCAACCACACTCTTAGGAACTCAACAGTGTTAACACAGGTACCAAATATTCATATGCTGCAAACTCCAGGTCTTTCTTGGCCTCCACAGATTGAAATCTTTGGAGCAGATAGTGAACAAACCCCAGCAGCAGCAGCTTCATTTACATTATTTCTTGAACTAAGCAGCTGATGTGACTGAGACTGAGACTGTTTACAGTGAGCAATAGCTCCTTCAATTGAACTTTCAATCTCTGAATTTGCACTGCTGCTTCTCTTGAGTAGCTGCAAATTGTAAAAACCAATTGAACTAAATGAAAATGAAGAAGATGAAGATGATGAACCAGATGAAGATGTTGATGAAGATGAACACTTCATTGGAGAATGCCTTTGAATTGCTCCTGAGAAGGACTTTCTATGGCTATTAGCAACATCTTCAATTTTCCCAAAAGGAGATTTATTTGCTACTTTCATGTAATTGTTTAAGCAATCACTGCCTTTTGAAATATGTTCTCTGCCTCCACATTGCATGCTGTTTTGGCACTAATCTCATCTGAACAAGTAGACTTACTGAACAAAGACTTGAGATAAGTTCTTGAAGCTTTGAGCTTCTGACCCAATGAAGATTTCTTGATCTGCTTGAGCTTTCTAGTCCAAGACTTCTTTGTATGATCACCAATGAAACCACTCATTTCATTTGACCATTCAAATAAATACTCATCTGGGTTTAATTCACAACTGACCCTGCAAGATTCTGAGGGTGACACATTACAAGATTCCAATGGGGTACTGGTATTTGTAGTAGTAGCAGAGCTTGTATTAATGAAGGGATCTTCAGTTTTGGAGTTTTGGAGAAGATTTTGAACCATTAACAAGCGAGGGGGAAGATGAAGAGGGAGGAGTTTGCCTTTGTAGAAAAGTTCATCAGCTGGGGAAGTTGTTGTGGCTTCTCTGTCTTTAGAAACTGAACACATTTGAAACTCAAACTCTCTACTTTGAGGGGGAGAGCTTATGGAAGAATAACACAAGAAGTTGTTTGAAGAAGAGCTCACTTCCATATCAATGTAATCTTCATCTGAATGATTGCTTGAAGCTTGGCTTAATGTGGCCATCTCTTTCACTGCTTGCTATTCTGTGTATTTGTGAAGATTTTTTTTGGAGAAATCAGTTTGGTGAAAGAGGGGGGAAGGGGAAAGCATCCTTTAAAGTGAAGATGCTGCCAAGTTAAAAAAAGATGTAAAAAAATTGTACAGCAAGTCACTGTCACTGTCAGTTTTTTTTTTTCAAAAATCTTGAATGGGTCCAAATAGTAAAATACAGAAAAAATGTGAATTGAGCAGCCACTCACTGGCCTATATGTCTTTTGCTCATTCCATTTTTTTTTTATCAACTGGTTTTTCTGGGGCCAAATATTCAATTGCTGTTGTTTGAATTATGTTTATCATTTCATTCACCTCATTCTATCTCTTTTTTTCTTTTTTTTTTTTGCACTTTTTATCTTTTGTTCTAATCTGTTGGTATAACTTTTTAAATATAATTTATTCAAATAGAGTTTTTGTTAGTAGAGTTTTTAAGTTTTAACAAGAAAAATTTAGTTGTTTAGTTGTTAATGAGAGCTTTTATTAAAATTTGTAAAATAACTTTAATAGACAAGTTTTTTTAAAAAGTTATATTGTGAAAGGATTAAAATAAGTTTTCAAAAAAACAAGGATATTATAAATAATTTGAATATTAAAATAAGCGTTACAATATCTAATATTCTTAAAAGTCTAAATTATGAGTTTTTCTAGTATAAGTTCCAAAAATTCTACTCAAAATACAAGCAATATCAAAAATTTTGAAAAGAGTTTTTTGATTTAAAAAATATATTTAGTATTGAAAGATGCGCTATAAAAACACACTCAACGCCATTTGGTTTTGCTGATAGGGTGTTGTGACTTTTAAACTACAATTCTTAAGTGTTTGATAAATACTTGTTGCTATAGTTTCAAATGTAAAGTGGTTATATCCAAAGTTTAATGAAAAATCTATAATAGATTCACTGATTTTGTCAAAAATATTATTTGAAAGTCATTTTAACCCCAAAAAAAAAAAAAAAAAAAAAAAAAACAAACAAAGTCAGCTTTTATTTTATAGCTTGGGTTTTTATTTCTTAGTATTTGTGACTTGAAATTCACGGCACCACAATGTCTAACAAAGCTTAAAGCTCAAATTCTCTAGTCTAGCCTTATTCACTACTGCAAAATGAGAAAAACTTATATAAGATCATCCCTATAAGATCATCCAATTAATGAATGATACATATTCCAGTTATTTTGATAATTATCAATCAAAACAGAGAGAGAAAATAATTGAAACACATGTCATGCTCAGCGACAAAACAAGAAGACATGTGTGGCATTTGGCGCCTCGGGTATCCATAATATGCTCGGCGAAGGATTTATCGTGGCGTTTGGTGCCCCAAGATAATCATAGCACTCATGGATTGGACAGTTGTGAGGAACTACGGTTCCCGGGTTTTGCATAGCATGGGGAGAGATAATTTCCCCATGGCGTTTGCTGCCCATAAGAGTTAGATTTTCATAGCACGAGGAGGGCTCAAGAGCCTCCGTGGCGTTTGTAGTCTTGGGGTGTGCCTAGCAAGGGGAAGAGAAATGCCCCTGTAGCGCTTACTATCCAATTTTGGACCCGTCAAGCATAGCACGAGGAAGACAGGAAGGAATTTGTGGCGTTTGCGAGGCTGATATTTTTTCCTAACATAAAAACAACCTCTTTATGGCAAGATTCAGAATTGTTTTAGGAAATTTGGGGTAAGACGCTGCCTCAATTACCTTGATATTTTTAGGTCAGTACATAGTGTGTGATACGTCACCCCGTTACACTTATTATCTTATTTTTATTTTTCGCACAACTCAGAATGGGATTCCATTACCAATGTTCGTGGGGATGGCCATAGGTTGAAAATATTCCCTCCCGGTTAGTCTCGATAATAATTATGATGGCTCGGGGCTGCATTCATTCCGCTGAGACCATGTTATTTGAATAGGCATAATAAGAGATCATTCCCTTATGGCCAAATGATTATGATGGCTCAGTGCTACATTGTGTTCCGCTGAGGCCATATTATTTGAATGGCATAAGGAGAGATTATTCCCTTGTGGCCATTATCATTATTGGCTCGGGGTCGAGTTCGTCCCACCGAAGCCTTGCTATGTTCATTGGCATGGGGTTGTAGTTTCTCCCCTGTGACCTTATCGTGGATGGTACAAGGAGAGATCATTACCTTGTGGCCATGATCATTATTGGCTCGGGGTCGGGTACGTCCCACCGAGGCCTTAGTATGTTCATTGGCATGGGGTTGATGTTTCTCCCCTATGGCCTTATCTGAACGGTATGAGGGATTATTCCCCTATGGCCATGGCCGGCTCGGGTGGGGTACGTCCTACATATGCCTTGGTTTGTTCATTGGCATGGGTTGGAGTCTCCCCATGGCCTTATCTGGATGACACAAGGAAATTTCCCTTGTGGTCCGGTTTATTATTGACTCGGGGTCAGGTATATCCCACTTAGGCCCTATTGTATCACTGCGGAGTCAGGATGTCCCCATGCCCCCACTACAGTAAAGTTGCAGCAGCAGAGTCGAGATAATTTAGATTAGTTTGGGAAGTGTTGAAGGCGTTCAAGTTGAAAGTACCCAATGATGAAAGATCTTTTTAAAAGGTCAGATTTGTGGTCTAAATGGCTCGGATGTTAATATTTGTGCTCGTGGTGTGGTCTCTTAGGGGAATGATGGAAGTTAATTTGAATGAAATTACTAAGTATTGGTTAATGTTGATTAGTTCAACATGTTAAAATGAAGTGAAAATTGCCCCGGATCGAGTCTTTGTTCGGTGTGTGCTTTGTTGTGGAAGAGTATGCGAATGTGCAAAATAATTTCATTAAAAGTTAATTTTTACATTGGGCTCCCTCGAGATTACCCATAAGAAAAAGAAAAAAATTACAAGTTATGTTGAGGGGCTTGGAGTGCTTTCAGGGGGGCTTGGAAGGGCAGCAGCCGAAGACGAGAGGTCAGGATCTTCTTGAGCTGGAGGCACCGTGGAACAGAAGACGGGGTCAGAATTGGCTTCAACTTCTTCTTAGATCTAGCCAAAGGCCTCTTTATGAGAAATTTCACCATTGGCAACCTTCAAAACTTTCTGAAGCATCCCCAAGTCCAAGCCATGTTGTACCATCTCTATTAGCTCGATGGACTCTTCTAATCTCTCAATCTTGGCCTCCACTTTGGTGGTCTCAATGCGATCGGGGAGCTTGACCCTGTAAATTTCTCAACTATTATTGGGACTTGGCCAGCTCGCCCCAAACCTTGTCTAGCTCACTCACAGCCTTTTCTAGATCATATACTTTCTCTTGAAGTCTGCTCTCGATCGTGACAACCATGGTCTGCTGAAGTCTGTAATCCCTCATCTTCGAAGAAGCCTCGGCCCGGGCCTCATCCTTCTCATTCTTGGTAATCTCTGAAGCTTGGTGGAGATATCTAGCCTGTGTTCGGGCCTCATTCATCTCCTTTTTGGAAATGTCTAAAGTTCGGTAGAAAGCTCTGATTTCAGCCTTGGCTTCATTTAGACTTCTGGTCAGCTCATGCTCCCTCTTAATGAGCTTGTTCTAGAGCCTCTAGGCCTGACCTCCTTAAGAAAGATTGCTAGCCATTACATCTATGTTGGTCACCATAAGGTAGGCCAGCTGCACAATCAGAGACGATTAGTATTATCAATAGAGCATGAAAATATTGTTGAATTATAGAGAAATGGAAATTTTTTACCTTTGATAGAAAACAGTCGGTTTTACTGAGGATGTCCTCAGAAGAGAGACTTTCATAAGCCATTGTTTGATTGAGGTTTATGTTCGGCCAAACAAATTAAATGTGGGAAGGAGGTGGACTATTCCTCCCCTCATATTTTCTGAGAAGTCATATATCCACATAGTTGGTGTTGCTAATTGGCCTAAGGAGGTGGCAGCTGAGGCCTTAATCTTCAACAATTTCTTTAGGCTCCTCCCATATGACCTGATGGAAGCGTCTTTTGGAAGGTTGGGGAGTAGGTGTCAGTGTTTGGATGGGTGAGGAAATGTTTGTGGCTAGGGAGGTACGGGTCGGCACCTGTGCTGGTGTCATTTGTCTTATGTCGGGAGGAATCAAAATAGTAACTCAAGGTGGGCGTTGCTGGACCCACCCCGGGCAGAGCGCATTGCCTCCCTGATAATATGAATATGAGTATTCTTTCCTAACATGCATGCAACAAAAATATACAAGTGTAAGAGCATCGAAAGGAAATCAAAGGAATGGGTAGAAGAGCAATAAATAAGCATGACAAACAGGGCAAGAAATAAAATGAGTCTGTAGGTTAGTAATTACCAGTATGTCTGGACTGGGTTGGTGGTGTTGGAGTTGGTGCTTGGGGCGTCATTCCGAATAATATATTGTACATTATATTTTATTATTTATTAATAAAATAACTATATTTTCTTATTTATTAATAAAATAACTATATTTTCATTTCAACATTATTAATGGTAATGTCATTATGCATATTAGATTGATATATAAATATGCTGAGAATGACATCGACCTTAGAATAGTCATGTTGTAATATTGGACATTGGGTGGTCCGATATTGAGGTAATATTATTATTATAAATTATTCTTAAAGTAAATATTTATAGTCGTTGATTTTGAAATATGGTCGAATTCCTATAACCTAGAAGACTAGCACATGTTGTATATTGGAATTGGAGTTCCCATGGTTTAACCTGATGTACCATGAGCTTGGGAAGCTCGTATAAACATGTGGGTATTCGTTGGAGAGAATACTGAATGACTCATAGGTAATTCCTAATAGTTGGAAGTACACACCACCGTCATTAGGACTCTCCTCGAGTCGAGTAACGTATGTGATATTTTGACTATATGATAAAATTGATTTTGTGTGGGATCTTTCACACTTTGATTCCATATATATCAGAGACCTTTCATGGTCTGACCGCTAGATATTCGTTGGGTGTGGACCAATACACTCGTTAATCAAGTGCGTATCAAGATATGATCCGTCGACCCGTATGTGTACTGATCAGTGGTAAACACACACATTACGCAAGCGCACGTATCGCTCAAGTAGTATAAAATGTATCGATCCCATGAAGACTTAATACCTAAGCTATTAATATATGAAGCAAAATGTTACGAGTATCTAATTGATTGATTGTTGTTTGATTGGTGATTTTAAACTAAAGACAAGTAATTAAAACAGTGCGAAAGTGAATTAAATGTAAAATCAATATTATAAAAACTATTTAGGGTTGTGAATCCTTCCAATATATTTCTAATGATTAAATGATTATCTCATGTTTGTGCAATATATTGGTTTATGAATCTAGAACACGAAAATATGTAAAAGCCTCTGTCGATGGTCAGATGCAAACACCCAAAGTAATCCAATTAATCATATGTCTATGTTAACCAAATTACCTGAATTCATTAAGATTAAGTTCCAATTGTGGTTATCCCCGCCCGACAGGTATATGTCTATCCTGGAAGGAAATCTAGTAAATGATCTTTTGCCCTAAGGTGAGATCGTGAGCTATTGAGTCTAAGGCTGAAACCTAAAATTCTTTTGTCAAGTTTATTTTAAGTTCACCAGATCAATCTTATTAGTGGCCAGTTAATAAGAAGCATTAAGACTAAGGCTCAATAAATAAACCCTTATATTATCCAAGACACAAATAACCAATTATAAAACGGTGATATTGGAATTCATCACAACACAAGATATGTTATTTAGTTACAACACATATCTATGACTATTAAAAACTTAAATAAAGAAAACGACATAAAGTAAAACTTGAAATTAAAAAGATAATTAAAGAAATAAAATAAAATGATGGATTAGAGGATCCACTTTTATTACTTCTAATTTAGATATCTCCTTTATTATAATATATAAACTTTGCATGACATTACCAATTGACCATATAGGCGGTATCCTGATTAAGTCAGATTTTTGATTAATTCCAACGGACCATAAAGGCGATATCATATTAAGTCAGGTTAAAATCAATTTAATTGAGTCCAATCAACCATAAAGGCGGTATCCCATTAGTCAGGTTTGAAAATAGTTTATATATTATAATTAAGGTAGATTAATCTAAATATTACTAATAAAAGCTTTACTTTTCACCCCAGTAGAGGGGAGTTACCTCCTCATACTGAAAAGTAAAATAAAGAAAGGTCCACGCGTTGCGATGCGTGAAGCTCTGCGCATTGCAACACACCGTTGATGTTCGACACATGTACGCGACTTTGCTGAGATGATGACATGTGGCTGTCGACAAAATTATTGGCTCGGCGTCACGACACGTGAAGTTTTTCGAGTCGCGACGTTGATGTCATGCTGATGTAAACAATGACGCATGTCGGCATAGTGAATTTTGTGCAAACGTCATGATGATGTAAGTGATGACGTGTCATGAGGCTGAATTATTGACTGACGTCATGATGACATAGCGATGACATGGCGATGTCATGGCGATGACAAGTTTCGGAAACTCAATAATACAGCGCGTCACGATGCAGATGGTGTGCGCGTCACGATGCGAAATTCCAATTTTGCCATTTTGTTTCTTTTTTCGCCGGTTTAGCCCTGATTTACTTCCATTGAGTCCTGAAATCTTATTTAACTACAAAATAACACAAAACACATCAAAATATTCACAAAATTCAAGTAACTATACAAAATATTAAGTAAAAGGGGTGGTAAATATTGATATATTTACCGCTTATCACACCCCTAAACCTAACATTTTGCTAGTCTTCGAGCAAAATAACAAAATAAAATACAATAAACAACTTTAAAATAAAATTAAACTAAACCACTTTCGTAGGGATTACATTTGCATTTAGCGTATGCAACAAGCCTTTAAACCCCTAGGTGTCCCTAGTGGACGAGTTGTGGTCTCGTGAGGGCTTACAAAAACGATACCACAAAACGTCAAATGCACACAAAAGTAAAAAAATCAAAAAAGTTAGTGACTAAACAAGTGAAACTCTTATCCAAGTTAATGGTTATTTTCTTTCTTTCTAAATTACCAAATAAGTAAATTCTCCGATTATTTTTACCATTCTTCATATACACAACCAACAAAGTATTAATCAAATCATTGTGCCCACAATATTCATAAGTGTAGTTGAAAAGAGAGTAATATTTTTGTCCTAAAGTTATATCAGAATTCACACCTTTTTTTATAATGGAATTTTTTTTAATATCATCTTTAATCCATGTAGCGAGCTTTGGTCCAGTGACTCCCAAACCAGTTGGCTTGAGGGCACTAGGTGTTAAGACACCCCTATAGACTTAATTACTCTGATCTCATATGTTTCTTTTTTCTTTATATAACACATTAATATCCATGTAGCGAGCTTTGGGCCAGTGACTCCCAAGCCAGTTGGCTTTAGGGCACTAGGTGTTAAGACACCCCTACGGACTTAATTATTCGGATATCAGATGTTCTTTTATTATATACATAAATTTTTTTTATTATTCCATCGCTTTTTTAGATACTTCCTCCTCCAATTAAACTAGAGCACTGAAACTTTTCACTTACAACTTATGGCTGTATGTTACCATACATTTTGATAAAACCTGTCAACTGAGCATATGAAGATCCAATTTAGTAAGTATTATGGAGAATTTACAAATTAAATATTCAAAAGGAAATAAATAAAAATTAACTTGTTACGAAATATGTTGCTATACGTCTCAGGAGTGAAAATTCCTTACGAAGCTATCTCAAACACAATTCAACCTGATTAGCCAAGTTAAAATCATAAAACACAATATATTATATATATATATATATATATATATATATATATTATTTTTTAATTTTTTTAAATTTTTTAATTTTTGACTAAAAATCAAGCAAAAGCAACAAAAAATAAAAAATAAAAAAAAAACAAGATACTAATCAACTATTCCCCTCCCTCAAACCTAATCGAGACATTGTCCTTAATGTCTAAAAAGAAGAAGAAGAGTTTAGAAGGTAGTACCTAGTTAGTTGAAATTCTACATCTAAAAAGAAAATTAAAGGTTAAGATCCAGATTTATCCGACGCTTCTTACCATGATCATTATCGGACCAGTTTATCTTGGAAAGGATGAGGTCAATTTGTGGTTCAAAGCTAAAAGTTGGTCAATTAAATCATGGGTTGTTATGTTAGTAAAGAGGATATCTTTTACAGATTTTGAAAGGAACCCATTTCTCCAGGCATCATCAAGAAACACACAAAGAAAATCATAAAATCCATCAACGTTAAACAGTCAAATGGTTTCTAGTGTATGTTCAAGTTCGCCCAAGATAACACTGTAAAAATTTCCTCCATCGTGCCTAAGCCACCTATAAAAGCAATAAAAGCATCAGCACATTTAATCATTTCAACAAGTCGTTCAGACATACCTGGCATTATGCATTCATCTCTGTTTGGTGGTACTCTCAGATTCGCCTCTGCCAAAAGTTTTAGGATGATTCCCAAAACTTGACTTCCTACTTCCTGTACGGCCCTTGAAACGTACCCCATTAGTCCAAGATTTCCACCTCTATATACTAAGTGCATATTCCTTTCAGCTATGACTCTACCCAATTCCTGTGCTGCCTCAATGAATTCTGGCTTAGAACCAACACTAGTACCACAAAACACATAGATGTTTACAAACTCATTTTCTTGAAGTTGCTTCCATTTTTTTTTTATGTATTTCTTTCTAAAATCTGGATGTCTTCAAGAGTGCAATGACGAGCTTGATTTATAGAACCTGAAAAAAAGGTGAGTAATAATAGTACTAGTACCTGCCAAATGATAATTATTAGCTAAACAGTAAAATAAATCGTCAAAGTCAAAAAGTCTGGATCCTATCAGAGAAAATAAAGGAAAATAACAAAACACCACAATTATTAGTTAAAGACAAAGAGATAATAATATTTACAAGAAGTAACGGCTTGATTGACGTCTATGCGTCAGGGACAAGCTTCCCATCCAATTTTCTTATAAATTGGCAAACATGGTATTTTAAAGTCAGATTCCCGAGACTTAATTGTTGCCTTTCTTTTCGAAATCGTGTATGTAACATGAGAATTGATTGATACACATATCCACTGGGATGCGTCTCAAGAGTCAATGATATGTCATCTAAAGACTCCTTACTCATGCCATCCCTAATGAATTTAATTTTATATTCGCGATTATCAGACACCATTCCTAAAAAACGACAACGAGTATTAAATTTCATGCGTGCACATTTATAGACTGGATCTGCAAGTGTGACACTTTCTTTTTATCGCTCAAATGATTCTCCCTAGTAGTGTTTGACACGCTGGCTGTTAACTTTGAATGTATCATTGGAGTTAGGATCAAGTAACTCAACGGCTCCATATGGTAACACCTGAGTAATCACAAATGGACCTGACCACCTCAATTTCAGTTTTCCAGGGAAAAGTTTCAACCTTGAATTGTATAACAATATCTGCTACCCCGGTTCCAGTTGCATGTGCACTATTTTTCGATCAGGCCATTTCTTGGTCTTTTCTTTGTACAATCTGGCACTCTCATAAGCCTGTAGGCGAAATTCCTCTAATTCTTTAAGTTGGTGGAGCCTTTTCTCTCATGCTGCTTGTAGATCAAGATTTAACTTTTCAGTGCCCAATATGCTTTATGTTCAAGCTCCACTGGCAGATGTCATGCTTTCCCAAACACCATTCGATATGGGGACATACCAATGGGTGTCTTGTAAGCTGTCTGGTAGGCCCATAGTGCATCATCTAGTTTTGTAGACCGAGTCCCTCCTTGTTGATTCAACGGTTCTCTCCAATATTTTTTTGATCTCACTGTTTGAAACTTCAACCTGTCCATTTGACTGTGGATGGTAGGCAATGGCAACTTTATGAGTAACTCCATATTTGGATAGAAGTGCATCGAAGTATCTGTTGCAAAGTGTGTGCCACTATCACTGATAATTGCTCGAGGTGTTCCGAAGCACGTGAAAATATTCTTTTTAATGAATTTTATCACCACTTTTAAATCATTTGATGGAAGTGCTATTGCTTCAATCAATTTGGAAACGTAGTCTACTGCAACCAGAATGTACATGTTTTCAAATGATGGAACAAAGGGTCCTATAAAATCAATCCTAATACATCAAATATCTCCACTTCGAGAATATTTTGAAGAGGTCCTTCATTTCTCCTCGAAATATTTGTCGTTCTCTGGCACCTGTCACATTGAAGAATAAATAAGTAAGCATCTTTAAACAGAGTGGTCCAGAACAAACCTGATTGTAGGACTTTGGCTGCAGTTTTATCTCCGTTGAAGTGTCTGTCGTATGGTGATGAATAACAATGCTGAAAGACACTATTGACCTCATCATGTGGAACACAATATCTCAGTAATTGATCAACACAACGTTTGAATAGTTACGGCTCATCCCAGATATAGTGCTTGACTTCTTTGAAGAATTTCTTCCGTTGCTGATGTGTCCATTCCAATGGTCATTTTCCCGATACTATGTAGTTTACATAGTCAGCATACCAATGGACTTCCTGCTGTTTGATGGCAAACAATTGTTCATCTGGAAAAGTTTCTTTGATTGTCAGTTCATTGCCAGCTGTTTCTCCATTCTCGAGCCTCGATAAATGATCCGCCACTTGATTTTTAGTCCATTTCATGTCTTGGATCTCCACGTCAAATTCTTACAGTAGAAGCACCCATCGGATCAATCTGGGCATAGCATCTTTCTTTGCGATCAGGTATTTGATTGCTGAATGATCTGTGTAGACCAACATATTGGGACCCAACAGATAGGAGCATAATTTATCAAAAGCAAACACAACTACAAGCAACTCCTTTTTAGTTGTTGTGTAGTTGAGTTGTGCTTCATTCAGAGTTCTGCTGGAGTAGTAAATGGTGTGGAAAATTTTGGTTTGCGTTGTCCTCTAAAACTGCACCTACACCAAAATCACTAGTATCGTACATCAACCCCAATGGAAGCGTCCAGTCCGATGCTACTATGACGGGGGCAGAGACCAGTTTATGTTTCAAGATCTCAAAAACTTGGTGACATTCTTTGGTGAAGTTGAAAGGCACATCTTTCTACAGCAGATTGCATAGAGGTTTAGCAATCTTGGAGAAGTCTTTGATAAATCTCCTGTAACAATCCTGCATGTCCGAGGAAACTCCAAATCCTATTGACTGATGATGGTGGATGTAGTTTTTCTATTGTCTAGATCTATGCTTTATCTACCTCGGTTCCCTTTTGTGAGATTCAATGTCCCAGGACAATGCCTTCCTGCACCATGAAGTGGCATTTCTCCCAGTTGAGTACCATGTTGGTATCTTCGCATCTTTGTAACACTTTTTCCAGATTTTGCAAGCAGTGGTCAAAAAAGTCTCCAAACATAGAAAAATCATCCATGAAAACCTCCATAGTTTGTTCCAGCATGTCAGAAAAGATGGCCATCATACAACGTTGAAATGTGGCAGGAGCATTACAGAGTCCAAATGGCATTCTGTGGAAAGAAAAAGTACCATATGTGCATGTAAAAGTGGTTTTCTCCTGCTCTTCTGGGGCGATGGCAATCTGATTGTACCCCGAGTATCCGTCCAAAAAATAATGGAATTCATGTCCCGCCAATCTGTTTAGCATCTGGTCAATGAATGGTAACATGAAATGATCCTTCCTTGTTGGTTTGTTTAGCTTCCTGTGGTCCATGCATACTCTCTATCCAGTTACCGTTCTTGTTGGAATCAGCTCGTTCTTTTCATTTGTGACTACAATCATTCCTCATTTCTTTGTCACACATTGTATATGACTCACCCACGTGCTGTCAGAGATGGGGTAGATGATGCCAACGTCCAACCATTTGATAATTTCTTTCTTTACGACCTCTTTTATGATTGGATTTAGTCTCCATTGATGCTCCACTGTAGCTTTGTACTCGTCGTTCATCATAATTTTATGCATGTAAAATGATGGACTAATGCCTCGAATGTCTACTATAGTCCAGCCAATGGCTTTCTTGTGTTCTCATAACACTCTCAGCAACTTATCTTCCTACTCTAATGTTAGCGACAAAGAAATAATCACAGGTAAATCAGAAGAGTTTTCTAAGAATGCATACATGAGATGGCTCAGAAGTGGCTTTAGTTCCAACTGCGGTGGTTCTTCAATCGAGGGCTTGATTCACTACTTTTTCAGTAGTTCCAAACTTTCCACCTGTGGTGTCGATCTGAAGCGAGAGGGTCTGTCAAGATAGTTGATATATTCTACAATTTCATCATCTAGCTCGCTGTCAGTCATGTTGGTGATGCAAGCTTCAATTTTATCTGTGGAAAGTTGCATTGCATCAGTATTCTGGATGATACTATCTATCACATCAATTCTGAAACATTCCTCATCCTTTTCGTCATTCGAGAATTTCATGGCTTTGAAAACATTGAATGTTACTTCTTGGTCCTGCACCTTCATGGTTAGTTCACATTTTTGTACATCAATAACAGTTCGACCTGTAGCCAAGAATGGTCTCCCGAGGATGATGGGTATGTCTTTATCTTCCTCCATGTTAAGGAAAATTAAATCTACTGGGAAAATGAATTTTTCGACTTTGACCAATACGTCTTCCATTACACTTCTCGGAAATATGAGCGATCTATCAGCAAGTTGCACAGTAACTGAGGTGGGTTTTACTTCTCCAATCTGCAGTTTCCTGTAAATAGACAAATGCATCAAGTTAATGCTAGCACCTAAATCACACATAGCCTTACCGAAGTAATGTTCTCCTATGGTGCAAGGGATGGTGAAATTGCCAGGATCTTTCAACTTTAGGGGAAGCTTCCTCTGAATGATGGTGCTGCATTCTTCTGCCAATGCTACTGTCTCGTAATCTCCTAATCTTCGCTTTCGTGAGAGAATATCTTTCATGAATTTGACATAGCTGGCCATTTGTTCCAACGCTTCTGCAAATGGAATGTTGATATGCAGCTTTTTAAAGATCTCCAAAAATTGAGCAAACTGCTTGTCCAGTTTGTGTTTCTGAAGACGCTGTGGAAAAGGTGGAGGTGGAGTGAATCTTTCTCGATCATTTTCTTTTGCCTTTTTTTACTCCATCTGTGGTTCTAATTCGCTGCTTTCTTTTGGAACTTCCTCAGTGGATACCTTGATTCCAACATCTTTGTTGATTTCAGTACCGCTTTTCAAAGTAATAGCTTGACATTGCTCCTTCCTTCTGTTCCTTGGATTTGATTCTGTGTTACTAGGAAGGGTACCTTGCGGTCCGTAACTCTGAGCATTGGTCAGTTGTCCCAATTGATTTTCCAGTGCCTTTATAGAAGCTGATTGGATTTGATTGAATGTTGTTTGGGCTTGAAACATAGCATCATATTTGGCTTCTTACTTTTTGAACATCTGTGCAAGCAAATCTTCTATTTCTGGCTTCTTTTCATACTCATGGCCTTTGTTTTGCTGTTGGAATCCTGGTGGTGGATTGTTCATTTGCCCTGAATTGTTGCTCCATGCGAAATTGGGATGATTCCTCCACCTTGGGTTCTAGGTGTTTGAATATGGATTGTTTCCCTGTTTGTTGAAATTGCTGACATAATTCACCGTCTCATCATGTTGGTTATATGATTCTGCTCCCATGCTTCTTCATATGGTGATCTTGTGCAACCGGCGATGTTCACAACTTGCGTGCTAAGTGTTTCCATGAGTTTGCATATCTGATCCAGCTTGGCATTCATTTATTTGTGTTGGTTCCAACATCGTAAATTCCTGCAATTCGTTGGATCATGCTCATTTCTGTTGGCCATAAAGAATTATTGTTGGCCATTTCTGCACTGAAGTCACAAGCTTGATCTTCTCATTTTTCCATTAAAGCTCCTCCAGCAGCAGCATTTATTGTGGTTCTCATCAGTCCAGAAAGTCCATTGTAGAAGGTTTGGACTTGTAGCCACTTTGAAATCTCATGGTGATGACTGACCGGCGTAAACACACGCGTATAACGCAAGCGCACGTATCGTTCAAGTAGTATAAAAATATAGATCCCATGAGGACTTAATTCCTATTGTTGTTATTAATTAATGAATCTATTTATTTACAGATATCTAATTGAGGGAGAAGAGAATGATTGCTTGATTGATTTGGTTGATTGTAGATTTGCTAAATAATAAATAAATAAAAAGACAAAAAAAATATTAAGGAAAATAACAAAAGACACAAGATCTAAGGTTGTGAATCATTCTAATATCTTTTAAAAGATGAAGTGATTATTTTGTTTGTGTAATAAATCGGTTTACTAACCTGGAACACGAAATTATGCGAAAGCCTCTGTAGATGGTCAGACGCAAATACCCAGTTTAACCCAATTGAACCATATGTCTATGTCAACCAATTATCTGGATTCATTAAGTTTAGGTTCCAATTATGGCTACCCCGCCCGACAGTATATGTCTATCTTGTTAGGAAATCTATTAAATGATTATCTATCCTCAAGGAAGATCGTGGGCTATTAAGTCTAAGGCTGAAACCTAAAATTCCTTTGTCAAGTTTATTTTAGATTTACCACATCAATCTTATTGGTGATCAGACAACAAGAAGCATTAAGCTTAAGACTAAATAAGTAAACTTTTAAATTACCCAAACTAAAAATAACCCCTTATAAACCGATGATATTGGATTTCATTACAACCCGAGATAACTGGCTTAGTTACGACATATTTACGGGTAGTAAAAACTTAAATAAAATAAAAGACATAAAGTAAAATGCTGAAAAGTAATGACGAAAAGTAAATGCTGAAATTAAATACTGAAAATAAATGCTGAAAGTAAATGCTGAAAGTAAATTGCTGAAAGTAAAATGCTGAAAGTAAATTGCTGAAAGTAAAATGCTGAAAGTAAATTGCTGAAAGTAATTGCTGAAAGAAAATTGCTGAAATGTAAATGCTGAAAGTAATTGCTGAAAAGTAAATAAAGTAAAAGTACAATAAAAGAAAATGTGAGGTAAAAGGATCCACTTTTATTACTTCTATTTTAGATATCTCCATTAATAAAATATATAACTTTGCATGATAATTACCAACCAGCCATATAGGCGGTATCCAGATTAAGTCAAATTAATATTTAATTACCAACCGACCAATCAGGCGGTATCCACTTTAGTCAGGTGAAAACCAATTTAAATAATTACCAATCGACCAATATGGCGGTATCCTCGTTAAGTCAGGTTTTAACTAGTTTATTTATTATAATTAAGGGAGATTAATCTAAATATTAGTAATAAAAGTTTTACCTTTTACCCCAGCAAAGGGGAGTTACCTCCTCATTACTGAAAAGTAAAAACTGAAAATTAAAGAAAGAAAAGTACTGTGCGTAAAAGTAAATTGCAGGAAAAACTGAAAAGTAAAGAAAAGAAAGTGTGAAAGCGGAAATTAATTACTAAAAGCTATAAATAAACAAACAAGATACAATCTTCTTAGAATCTTAAGGAATCTCTTAGAAGAAAATATGAATTTACAAATGAAATGGCTTGGTATTTATAGGCAAAATTTTGCCTCCATCAAATCATCCACCAAATCAATTATTAATTGCTCCACTAATTGCTCCACCAAATCCATTATTAATTGTTCCACTAATTTCTTATCATGTTTGGTGCTGATTTGATAATTTTTATTATTTATTTATTAATTTATTTTTTGCTTTGAAAATGATTGAAAATGACTTTAATAATTACACACAACACACTTCTGGATGGTTCATCAATTTCGGTCATGAAATCTTCGGAATTAGAAATTATTTTGTCTTTCAAAGTTGTAGATCTTTGATTCTTCTTTAATATGGAACTTGAATCAGCTCAATCCGATATCGGAGTAAAAATTTATGCCCAAACTACGACAAATACGCAAAACTGGAATTTCCGAAACTACACTTCGTTTTAAAACACCCTTTCAAGTTTCCAATCTCCCAAATTAATATGTCAAGTCCAATTTTTGCCTTTATTTGACCATTATTTCGTCCTAAATGATTTCATTGTGTCCCAATATTATTTTATCTGCAAAATAAACTAAAACACATCAAAACGTTCATCAAACCCGAGAAACAAAACTATTAAGTAAAAGGGGAGGTAAATATTGATATATTTTTCGCTCATCACACCCCCAAACCTAACATTTTCTAGTTCTCGAGCAAAACAATAAAATAAAATATAAGAAACAATTAAAATTAAACTAAGCCACTTTCGTAGGGATCACAGTTGCATTTAGCATATGCAACAAGCCTTTAAACTCCTAGGTGTCCCTAGTGGACGAGTTGTAGTCTCGTGAGGGTTTACAACAATGATACCCACAAACATTTTACAAAAGTAAAAAGGTAGTGAAACTAATGCACACAAAAGCAAAAAGACAATCGAAAATAGAATAAAGAAGTTAGTGACTAATCAGGTGAAACTTCTACTCCAAGTTACTAGTTGTTTTCTTTCTTTCTAAATTACTGAATAAGTAAATTCTCCTATATATTTACCATTCTCCATATACACAGCCGAAAAAATATTAAACAACTCATTTTTGCCCACAACAGTCACAAGTGCAGTTGATAAGAGAGTAATATTTTTGTCCTAACGTTTTATTAGAATTCACACCTTTTTGTAGCAATGGAATAATTTTTCTCATTTTTCTGATTTTCATTTGATTTTTGATTTTTTTTTATTTATATACAAATCTTCCGTCTATGTAGCGAGGTGTTGGGTCGGTGGCTCCCAAACTAGTTGGCTTTAGGGCACCAGGTGTTAAGACACCCCTACAGACTTAATTACTCAGACTTCAGATATATATATTATTCAGCATCTTTGATCCATGTAACGAGCTTTGGGCCAGTGACTCCCAAACCAGTTGGTTTTAGGGCACTAGGTGTTAAAACACCCTTACAGACTTAATAACTCGGACCTTAGACGTTTTTTTTTTACTCCATTTCTTTTGAGGTGCTTCCTCCAATTAAACTAGAGCACTGAATATTACAAAAACTTTTCAATTTTAGCTCATGTTTGTATGTTCCTATGTATGTTGATAATATCTGCTAACTGAGCATATGAAGATCCATTTTAGTCCGTTTTATGGAGAATTCACAAATTAAATAATTTAAAATGAAATAAACAAAAATTAACTTGTTTCGAAATAGGTTTCAGATACGTCTCAGGAGTGGAAAATCCTTACTCAGTATCTTTTACCAATTTCACCTTTTTAGTCAAAATAAAAACAAAAAATCACAAAATATTTTTGTAATTTTTAAAAAATTTCAATTTTTTTTTTTTTCAAAAAATTTTGGACTAAAAATAAAATCAACACACAAACTAAAAACAAGGTACTGATCAAATAATCTCTCCCCCAAACCTAAATGAGACATTGTCCCTAATGTCTTAAACAGTAGAAGAAGAGTTTAGAAGATAATACATGGTTAACTGAAATTCTACAGGAAATTAAAGGTTAAGATCCAGATTAATCTGACGCCTCTTACCACGATCGTCCTCGGACCAATTTATCTTTGAAATGATAGGGTCAACTTGTGGTTCTATAGGCTAAGAGTTGTTCAATTAGATCCGGAGCAGTTCTGGCAGTAAAGAGGAGTTCTTTCATAGGTTTGACACGAACCCATTTCCGGGCATCATCAAGAAACACACAAAGAAAATCATAAAATCCTTCAACGTGTATAGTCCAAGCGGTTCTGGGTATGTTCAGGTTCGCCCAAGATAGCACTATAAAAATTTCCTCCAATGTACCCAAGCCACCTGATTAAAGCAATAAAAGCAGCAACACGGTTAATCATTTCTACCAATCGTTCAGACACCTGGCACGATCAGTTCCTCTCTGTTTGATGGTCAATAAGATTTGCCTCTGCCAAGGGTTTTGGGATGATTCCCAAAACGTGACTGCCACTTCATGTACAGCCTTTGAAACGATCCCCATAAGTCCAAGATTACCCCGCCATATATTAAGTGCATATTCCTTGCAGCTAAGATCGACCCAATTCCGTACTGCTTCTACGTATTGTGGTTTAGTACCAACACTACTACCGCAAAACACACAGATGTTTTCAACTCATCTTCTCGAAGTGGCTTCCATTTTTATATGATTTCTTTCTCAACTCTAGATGCCTTCAAAAGTGCAATGACGGGCTGAATTTATAGTACCTGAAAAGGGTGAGTAATAATAGCACTAGTATCTTCCAGAGGGCGTTTGTTAGCTAAACAACAAAAGAAATCGTGAAAGGTCAAAAAGATTGGATCATGTCTACGAAAATAAAGATGATTACAACAGAAAAGCAAATCAAAGCAATAATTAAGGCAACAGAATTGTGTACGCAATACGCCACTCGCTTAGTATAAATTCATTAGGATGCGTCTCAAGAATTCATTCTTTACTCAGCCATCACAAATGAATTAACTCTTTTCTTCGTGATTGCAAAACACCATTCCTGTTTTCCTTCTGTCTTAAAATGCTCCGTTTGTGCTTTTCCCTACAAAATAACATACAAAATTAAAAATTCTATAACATGTATACACAAAATATAAAAATAGAAATTACAACAAATTGCATGGGTTGCCTCCCTGCTAGCGCTAAATTTTTCGTCTTCAGCCAGACGTGACTGAAATCTATCTGTCAAGGAGGTTTCTGCGTCGTTTTGGATGTCCTATTAAAACAATCCCATGAGCGTTGCTTTTGAAGGGTCTCTTCCAACGGTAAGGTAGCAGAAATTTTTGTCTCATTTAGTGCTTGTGCCACCTTTTTGCTCCTTGTTGCTCCAGTGATCCTGCAAAGAAAGAAAGAAAATCAGGAGGTCTCGTATGGTGCTTGACTTGGAATGGAAGTTTCATTCTGTCAAGCTTCTGGGTGATATCTTTGATTTGTACTCCCCGATACAACGATATTTCTCCTGAATGCTCTGGATTTTCAACTTGGTCTGACAGTTGCTCCTCAATTTGCTCTGTTTCTTGCTCTACCTTTTATTCACAGATGTATTATAGGATTTCCTCATTCAGTTCTTCATCTGTCATCTGTGAAATGCATGCTCCATAAGTATCAACTTGAGGATGTAAAGATGTTTCTGACATTAGGTCTTCATCCTCTGATACGACTGGAATGGATGGTTCAAGTAGATCTTCATCAAACATCATGGAAAAGCATGCTCCAACATCTTCATTTTGAGGATTGAAAGTTTGATCCTTCGTTGTTGGTACAGTTGATTCAAATAGATTAGCTTCATCCTCGTCAGAGTCAGAATAATAAAAATCAAATCGAGACTTTCCCGGTTCGGGCTCCTAAACTAATACCTCTGGTTGTTGATACTACTCAGCCTCCTCCTCTGTTAAGGTGTCATTGTGGATCTCTGGGTACTCGAAGGCTTCATCAGTGTCATCTAAAAATGCTTCTTGAGGTATGGTTTTCTGTTAATTGTCTGATCTGATCTGTTATTCTCTGTATGGATTATGTTTGACTCTGAATACTTTCGAGTTGATTCTGGAATGTTTCAAGCATTGTATCCAACTTTTCATCTCGTTTCTTGAACACATCTTTGAGCATGTCAATCATCTGATCTTCTTCTGATTGTTCTGATTGTTGATGAAGATCATTGTAGGATGGTGGATACGATGGAAAATGTGATGGTTCTTCGTACTATGAAGGATTTTGATAGCTCTGCCACCCTGGATTGTAGTTTTACTTTTAATAATCTCTCGGGTGGTTACCATTACATATGTCACATCTCCCCATTATGTTCTGTTGAGCAAATGTAGTATTGCTTCGTTCTGGCATCCAGTGATAGTCGTTGGGTTGGGCAACAGGCTTCAGAAAAACGGATTGTTGCTCCCCGATGTGGGGTATATCTTCTTGTAAGGCTCGTAATCTTTCAATATCCTAATATTGTTCCATTTTTCAACCACCTGAAATAAAAGAAAGAAATAAAAATTAAAGATAAAAATAAAGAAAATTAGATACAAGTAAATTAGATAGCTTCAAAATTAATAACTCAAGAAAAATAAGTCCCCGGCAACGGCGCCGAAAACTTGACCGGCGTAAACACACGCATATAACGCAAGCGCACGTATCGTTCAAGTAGTATAAAAATATCGATCCCACAAGGACTTAATTGATACTGTTGTTATTAATGAATGAATCTATTTATTTACAGATATCTAATTGAGGGAGAAGAATGATTGCTTGATTGATTTGGTTGATTGTAGATTTGCTAAATAAATAAAAATACAAAAGAAAATACTAAGGAAAATAACAAAAGACACAAAGATCTAGGGTTGTGAATCATTCTAATATATTTTAAAAGATGAAGTGATTATTTTATGTTTGTGTAATAAATCGGTTTACTAACCTGGAACACGAAATTATGCGAAAGCCTCTGTCGATGGTCAGATGCAAATACCATGTTTAACCCAATTGAACCATATGTCTATGTCAACCAAATTATCTGGATTCATTAAGTTTAGGTTCCAATTATGGCTACCCCTGCCCGACAGGTATATGTATATCCTGTAAGGAAATCTATTAAAGGGTTATCTATCCTCAAGGAAGATCGTGGGCTATTAAGTCTAAGGCTGAAACCTAAAATTCCTTTGTCAAGTTTATTTTAAATTTACCACATCAATCTTATTGGTGATCAGACAACAAGAAGCATTAAGCTTAAGACTAAATAAGTAAACTTTTAAATTACCCAAACTATAAAATAACCCATTATAAACCGGTGATATTGGATTTCATTACAACCCCAGATAACTGGCTTAGTTACGACACATATTTACGGGTAGTAAAAACTTAAATAAAATAAAAGACAAAGTAAAATGCTGAAAAGTAAATTGCTGAAAAGTAAATGACGGAAAGTAAATGCTGAAATTAAATACTGAAAAGTAAATGCTGAAAGTAAATGCTGAAAGTAAATTAGTAAAAAGTAAATGCTGAAATAAATTGCTGAAAAGTAAATGCTGAAAGTAAATTGCTGAAAAGTAAATAAAGTAAAAGTACAATAAAAGAAAATGTTGAGGTAAAATGATACTCTTTTATTACTTCTATTTTAGATATCTCCATTAATATAATATATTAACTTTGCATGATAATTACCAACCAGCCATATAGGCGGTATCCAGATTAAGTAAAATTAATAATTAATTACCAACCGACCAATCAGGAGGTATCCAGTTTAGTCAGGTTAAAAGCAATTTAAATAATTACCAACCGACCAATATGGCGGTATCCTCGTTAAGTCAGGTTTTAACTAGTTTATATATTATAATTAAGGGAGATTAATCTAAATATTAGTAATAAAAGTTTTACCTTTTACCCCAGCAAAGGGGAGTTATCTCTTCATTACTAAAAAGTACAAACTGAAAATTAAAGAAAGAAAAGTACTGTGCGTAAAAGTAAATTGCGGAAAGTAAAAACTGAAAAGTAAGGAAAAGAAAGTGTGAAAGCGGAAATTAATTACTAAAAGCTATAAATAAACAAAAAAGATACAATCTTCTTAGTATTCTTAAGGAATCTCTTAGAAAAAAGTATGAATTTACAAATGAAATGGCTTGGTATTTATAGGCAAAATTTTGCCTCCATCAAATCATCCACCAAATCAATTATTAATTGCTCCACTAATTGCTCCACCAAATCCATTATTAATTGCTCCACTAATTGCTTATCATATTTTGTGGTGATTTGATATTTTTTATTATTTATTTATTAATTAATTTTTTCTTTAAAAATGATTGAAAATGACTTTAATAATTACACACAACACACTTCTGGATAGTTAATCAATTTCGGGCGTGAAATATTCAGAATTCGAAATTATTTTGTATTTCAAAGTTGTAGATCTTTGATTCTTCTTTAATCTGGAACTTGAATCAGCTCAATCCGATATGAGAGTAAAAAGTTATGCCCAACTACGACAGATGCGCAAAACTGGAATTTCCAAAACTACACTTCTTTAAAACGCCCTTTCAAGTTTCCAATTTCCAAAATTAATATGTCAAGTGCAATTTTTGCCCTTATTTGACCAATATTTCGTCCTAAATGATTTCATTGTGTCCCAATATTATTTTATTTGCAAAATAAACTAAAACACATCAAAACGTTCATCAAACCCGAGAAACTAAACAAAATATTAAGTAAAAAGGGCGGTAAATATTGATATATTTTCCGCTCATCAATGACATTTTCTAAGAAACTCCTTGTATCTCTCCCAAGCTTCGCATAGAGATTCTGAGTCATGTTGTACAAAGGATATGATATCATTCCTCAGCTTTGTAGTTCTGACTAGGGGGAAAGTATTTTGCAAGAAATTTGGTGGCAATAGTGTTCCAGTTGTGATGGAACTTGTTGGTAGTGAATGTAGCCAAGCCTTATCTCTGTCTTTCAAAGAATATGGGAACAAATGCAGTCTCATTGCTTCTTCTGCCGCTCGATTGTAATTGAATGTGTCGCAAACTTCCAGGAAGTTGCTGATGTGAGCATTAGGATCTTCAGTTGCATTCCCCCCAAACTGAACTGACTGCTATATCATCTGAATGCATGTTTTGATGTCACAAGCATTTGCTGGTAAGGGAGGAAGTATAATGCATGAAATGAAGCCGTCAACCACCAGAATAGTTCTGTCTCGAATGGGAATTGGTGGTACAACCTCCAAAGGTTAAGATTCTTGAATGTTCATGTTGATCAGTGCTTATTGGCCTTCTCGTTTTTCCCTTCTCAATTGTTTGATAGTTCTTTCAATTTCTGGCTCAAGCGGGCGGATTTCAAAGCTTCTGGTTTTTCTCATGTAGTGTCTGAGAACCTGAAACACAAGAAAATAAAAAAAAAATAAGTAAAAAAAAATTAGACACATGTAAATGTATCTAACTTTAAAATTAATAGTGAAAGATAAATAAGTCTCCGGCAACGGCGCCAAAAACTTGATCGGTGGTAAACACACATGTTATGCAAGCGCACGTATCGCTCAAGTAGTATAAAATATATTGATCCACGAGGAATTAATACATAAGCTATTAATATATGAAGCCAAAAATTTCCGAGTATCTAATTGATTGATTATTGTTTGATTGGTAATTTTAAACTAAAGACAAGTAATTAAAACAATGTAAAAGTGAATTAAAGGTAAAATCAAAATTATAAAACTATCTAGGGTTGTGAATCCTTCCAATATCTTTCTAATGATGAAGTGATTATCTTATGTTTGTGCAATATATCGGTTTATTAACTTGGAACATGAAAATATGCAAAAGCCTCTGTCGATGGTCAGATGCAAACACCCAAAGTAAGCCAATTAATCATATGTCTATGTTAACCAAATTACCCGAATTCATTAATATTAAGTTCCAATTGTGGTTACCTCCGCCCGACAGGTATATGTCTATCCTGAAAGGAAATCTACCAAATGATCTTTTGCCCTAAGGTGAGATCGTGAGCTATTGAGTTTAAGGCTGAAACCTAAAATTCCTTCGTCAAGTTCATTTTAAGTTTACCAGATCAATCTTATTAGTGGCCAGTTAATAAGAAGCATTAAGACTAAGGGTCAATAAATAAACTTTTATATTACCCAAGACACAAAATAACCAATTATAAAACGGTGATATTGGAATTCATCACAACCCCAGATATGGTATTTAGTTACAACACATATCTAGGAATATTAAAAACTTAAATAAAGAAAAATGACATAAAGTAAAACTTGAAATTAGAAAGGTAATTAAAGCAATAAAATAAAATGTTGGGGTTAGAAGATCCACTTTTATTACTTCTAATTTAGATATCTCCTTTATTATAATATATAAACTTTGCATGACATTACCAACCGACCATATAGGCGGTATCCTGATTAAGTCATATTTTTGATTAATTCCAACCGACCATAAAGGCGGTATCCCATTAAGTTAGGTTAAAATCAATTTAATTGAGTCCAACCGATCATAAAGGCGGTATCCCATTAAGTCAGGTTTTAAAATAGTTTATATATTATAATTAAGGGAGATTAATTTAAATATTAGTAATAAAAACTTTACCTTTCACCCCAGCAGATGGGAGTTACCTCCTCATACTGAAAAGTAAAATAAAGAAAGATCTATTGCTTAAAATAAAAATTAAATACAAGAAAGCTGTAAATAATCAAACAAGATACAATCTTTTTAGTATTCTTAAGAAAATCCCCAGAAGAATGTATGAATTTTCCTTCTGATTTTGGCCTCAATTTATAGGCGAAATTTGGTCCCACACACGTCATGACGCGTGAAAGACTGCGCGTCGCGACGCACCGTTGATCTTCGACACATGTACGCGGCTTTGTTGAGATGATGACCTGTGGCTATCGGTAAAATTATTGGCTCAGTGTCGCGACATGTGAAGTTGTACATGTCGCGAGGCTGACGTCATGCTGACGTAACCAATGACGCGTGTCGACATAGTGAATTATTGTGTTGACGTTATGATGACGCAAGTGATGACGTGTCATGAGGCTGAATTATTGGCTGACATCATGCTGATGTGGTGATGACGTGATGATCACGTGGCAATGACAAGTGTCGGTAACTCAATAATTGCAGCGCGTCGCAATGTGAAATTCCAATTTTGCCCTTTTGTTATGTTTTTCGCCGTTTAGACCTGATTTGCTTCCATTGAGTCCTGAAATCTTATTTAACTACAAAATAACATAAAACACATCAAAATATTCACAAAACTCAAGTAACTATACAAACTATTAAGTAAAATGAGTAGTAAATATTGATATATTTACCGTTTATCATGTACTATAAGGGATTTAGGTATCCATGTGAATAAGTCACGATTCTTAAGACTTTGGCCAAAGCCGATCACCTAGGGTGGATCGCATATATCAGAAATGGTACTCTGATTAGTTGTAAAGAATCGCGGACATGTCGAATGAGATGTGCGCCTCGAAAACTTGAAGGTGTAATCTATGTTTCTTAAGCACAACTCGGATAGCCTACGACAGCGGGATTGTTAAACATATGTGATGACCTCGACATGTATAGTTTAGAAAAGTCATTCGTTTTCTTCGCGAATTCAAAGATGTCTGAATTGCTTACATATAAACTAGGCTTATATGACGAACGTGTCTGGACTTATAGAGTCCCACAATATGAAGTGTACTCGTTGATCACTTGGGTAGCCGATAATTTTTGATAATAAATAATATTTGATATTATAATTATCAACTAAAATAATTAAGTGTTATTGGATAATATTAATTATTTACTTTGACCCAATTGGATTAATTGGATTAATCCAAAATCTCACAAAGTCTTTGTTGTAATTTCATAAATATCTCTACCATTGGAGGATATTTTGATAATTACAAATATGTAATAATATATGTATTTTTCTTGATTTAATTAGATTAAATCAAAGTGGTAGACATTTAACTAATCCATTAATTAAAATTTGTCTTGATTTAATTGGATTAAATCAAAGTGGTAGACAAAAGAGATTTGTCACACCTAATTATATATATTTGGACAAATTGGATCAAGGCCACCTAAACGTTGATTAGAATTTTTATTAATTATCAATTGCATAAGTTTTGCTATAAAGGCAAACTTGAACAAGTTTTTAATTAAGCTTGAGCTTAAGAAAGTTAAGCTTGTGAAAGCTAAAACAAGCAAGAATTAGAAATTAGCCTAAGTAAAAGATTTTGTTAGAGAAATTTTGGAAGTTCTCTACAACAACAATGAGAAGAAGATTGGATCTTGGAACCAAGCTTGCTAGCTTTGGGAATTCTCTACAACAACGAGGAGAAGAAGATTGGATATTGGAACCAAGCTTGCTAGCTTTGGAAGTTCTCCACAACATTTCAACAAGGAGAAGAATATTGGATCTTGAAATCAAGCTTGCTAGGTAATTTTGATCTTCTCCAAAAGTTATGTTTTCATTAGTGAATTATCATTAGTGAGACATATAGTGCTGGATTATGTATTGGATATATAATAACATAGCTTGATGTTGAAATTAAGCTAATTAATTATGTACGAATATTTTAGAAGTATAAACACAATTTGCTTGTGATTGGGTCAAAATATTTATGTTGGACATAAATTTAAAATTAGAGTTTGGAACTCTAGATAAAAGTTTAGAGTTATGAATATCATTCTGGAATCACTTGACCACATTTGAGTGACCTAGAATTGTTCATGAGTCATTTTATTGTGGGATTCTAATTTGGTTTGTGTTTTGAATTCAAAATTTACGCAAGTGCGTATTTAGAATAAATTTATGTTTTTCTAAAAATATTTGATATTTTAAGAAACACGATTTTTCTTCTATAATATGTGTTGATGTTAAAAATTAATTTGGGTGTTTGGAAGTGTTTATGGAAGATTGAAAGCAATTAAGGTAAAATACCATATTTCCATCAGCTCTCTTTCTAGAGAGCTGATGGAAACAAATAAAAAAATGAACCGCTAATTTGAAGCTAAGCGCTATAGTGTGTGCACGCACTGTAGTGAGCATTGTAGCGTGCGCGTACTGTAGAGAGTATTGTAGCACGTACAGTGCGTGCGCCCCGAATTTTATTTTCTCCCGTTTTTAAGTTTCCGGACTCTGTTTCAGCCTCGGTTTTTTCATATACACTAGTAATGGAATATAATATTCTAATAAATTATTTAAAAATATACTCATGCTTGATATCTACGGATTAGACCACTTTCCTACGTGGGGAATAGATTCGACCATAAGAGTCCCACATCCGCCTCGATAGGTGGAGTGATCGGGGTGAGACCCGAGTCGGAAAAGGTTGAGCGGTTGATGAGGTCTCTGTAGTGACCTTCGTATTGGTACGAATTTTTTACCCTAGCCCGGATCTCATGAAGGACCTTAGGGGATCGCCCTAGCAAGCTGCAAAAGGTTCGTGATTGTTAGTGAAAGGTTAAAAACTAAACGGAAGAAAAGAAAAGAAGAGGGAGGATGAGTTGTTACCTTATACTCAGAAGATGTTTGGGAATATGATGTCCTCGTCTGTAGTTTGCCAACGCCTGCCCCATGGCCCCCCGGCCCAGAACCATTTATCTTTGAAATTCTTGTTGGTGGCCGTGAGTTTTGAGATAATGTGTGGGGCCTCGACGTAGGTGGAGAGGTAGTACCAACCCTTCTACTCTTTTGGTTTGACATTCATTCTATATATTCTTTTCGTCTTAGGACCGAAGCTCTCCTAGACTGGCTCGGCTCCAGATCATGTAAAGCCCCGCCAGGACCCTTCATCCATTCAAATTCAACTAGCAGGGGCCAAGTTCATCGCTGATAGCATCCTCGCAAAGTATCATTGCACGGGCATACGTAGGTCCATGTCAAAAAAGACAGTGCAGAGCGCCATCTGATTATCTCAGGGACGACAAGCCATGTCCCATTCTTCCGAGACACTCAGAGTGAGGGACTCAGAAATGCTGAACCTCGTCCTTAATTGGTCCGGTTAGGCTTCAGTTATGGAAGAAGCTTGGTCCATGTTTAGGTTGAAAAAGTCAAGTTCTTGATGGCTCAGCTCGGGTCGAGGTACCCGTTGACTATAAGACTGATTTTCCTCATCTGAAGGGGTCGGTGTTGTATCATAGTCATCAGTATCATCTAACCCCGAGCTATGTACGTTTACTAGCTCTGTTTGGTGTGAGGTTGGCGCGATGAGAGGTAAGACATTGAGAGGGGTTGGTGAGGAAGACTCAGAGTCCAACATTCATGCCAAGGAACGACCCGATGAAGGAGGTTAGTTCAAAACAACTTAGTTCTAAATATAATCTTATGGTTAATAGAGCTTAACATATAGGTCTAGGGTTCAATATGTCCTCATCTCTACCAAGTGACTAACCCTAAAAAACTCTAAGCGCCATAACAGTGGTAAAATAGTAAATTTCCAGAACATTACCAGGGAAAAACACATCAAAAAACCAGAAACACATGCTTTCTACCTCTAAACACAAACCCATAAAAGTACCCAAATACACGCATACCAACCACCAAATGAACCCCCCAAATCGTCATTTACTCCCAAGAAACCCAAAAAAAAAACTGTATATAACATATCATCAAGTTCATCATAAACACCAGTATAAACGGAGAAAATGGAAAGGTTAAGGAATAACCTACTTTCGGTGTTGAAGGTTGGTGGTGGAAGGTACTCGAAGTTGAGAAGAATTGATTTGTAGAAGATTGCTTGAAGGTCTGGAACGGTTTCTTTGAGAAAATGAAGTGCTAAAAAAGGAAATTGAAGAAGAACTGCCTTTAAATAGGCAACTCAGGCTTATTTTGGCCGTCAGATTGAAGGAAGGATAAGAGATTGATGACACGTGAGAGGGAGATTTCTGCCGTTGAAATCAAATGAAAGGACTAGATTAAAGCCGCGAGCTCGGTTGATCACAACTGTCTAAGTTTTGGTGCGCAAACCACAGATGAACGGCACCTGGCATCTCGGGAAGACGAAGTAAAAAAAAATTGACCGATGTGATGGGCATTTAAGGAAGACCATTATGTCTTCGTGTCTTCCTATGAACGATTCAAAAACCCTAGGAAAACTCTTTAATTTGAGGTGAAAGAAAGGCAATAATCATAAAAATGGAATCTTTAGCAATATGTGTAGCAGCCTGACTTGAGGGGTGTGACAGTGGGAGTATGAAAATTGCAGCCCGAGAGCACATATTCGATTTGTACCACCATCTTTTTTGAAGTTTCCGACATCAACTCACTAACTCGTTAATACCGAGAACTATGGGACATATATTGATGGTGGTTTCTCACCCTGAGAAAGTTCAAAATTACGAGGAGTGGTGGAATCAACGAGTTGTGAGAGGCAACTCATTTCTTAAGCTATTGGCTTCTCTCTAAGTTATGAGAGGCAAGATTTTCTAATCCTTGAATCTGAATGTTCAACTAGTTTCTTAAGCTCTTGGCTTCTCTCTAAGTTTCTTAAGCTCTTGGCTTCTCTCTAAGTTTCTTAAGCTCTTGGCTTCTTTCTCTCTCTACCACTTGTTTCTTAAGCTCTTGGCTTCTCTCCAAGTTGTGAAAGGTAAGATTTTCTTTTCCTTGAATCTTAATCTTGAACTCATTTATATAGGGTCCCAAAATCCACTATTCCACCAACCCGTGATGTCAGCTCATGTCACTTTGCCATCATTTCCCCATGCTTCTTTTTCCCCAACCACTCAGCAAACAGTCACTCTGACACCTAGCTCAACCACCATTGTCCTTAGAAACCCATCATTATATTATTTTGGCCCTTGTTACACGCTATATTGGTGTGATAGCCTGTAGTTCAACCACTCTGGTATTGTTCCATATGGCAGGGTTTCATCCCAATGAGAGCTGCTGAACAACTCCCGCACATCAGCCTTCTATAAGCCCGGCCTGAGCCTGACAATTATTTTTTTGGCCAGGGACCTGGAAAAGCTCGGCCCAAGCTTCCACGGGCCGGGCCGGGCTTTATCCGGTCCGATTTTTATTAATAAAATTTTTAAATATTTTTTTAATTTATTATATATATATATATATATATAATTTATTATATAAATATAAATATATATAATATTTTTTCGGGTGGGTCCCAGGCTTAATATGCTAGGCCCGGCTTGGGACCGAGCTCTAACCGGGCCTATACTTAGCGAACCCGGCCCGGGCGGGCCGGTCCTGGCCCAGGCTTTTTTGCCACCCTTAGCCTTCAATACTGGTTAGCCTATGATCTCATCTTCGATCCTCGGGTCTGTATGACGAAGTGAGTGATGCTGGGTCGGGCTTTCTCTAACTTCAACAAGGTCAGATCTATAAGAGTAGACCACATCGGGTCGAATTATACAAATACTCTAATGCTGACAAAGCTAGCACTTCTTCTATAGGTCGGGTCAGTGTCCCAACATGCTTCATCATCAGCATGTTCTGCCCTCGGGAAACTCCATTTGCATAGTGGGGTCGGGCCCTGCCATCTGACCTCAGCCTTTCTAGGTCATTGGACCCTTATTATTCATTCTCTTTTGGCCAAGTAGAAACTTCGTTCTACCATTCCTCGGTATTCGAACTGTCTTGAGGCAAAAACCCACATCAACAAACCGTTTTAAGAAAATGTAAGTAGAAGCAAAATGGATCAATATGGTGTTGGGACAGTTGTGGAACCCCCGGGGTCGGATCGAGATCTCGTACAACAGAAATGGGTCTAACCCATGGATATCAAGCATGAGTGTAATTTTAAATTATTTAATGAAATACTATATTCCATTACGAGTGTATAGGAAAAAACCGGGACTGAATCGGAGTCCGAAAACTCAAAAACAGACGAAAAGAAATTATCGCGCGCTCACATGACGCGCGAGCTACAAAGTGCGTGCGCACTGTGCGCACACTACGCAAACATCAGATTTTTTTTTATTTTATAACTCAAATCCTTCAGCTCTCTTTTTAGAGAGCTGAAGGTATTAGGGTATTTTACACTAATATCTTCTAACTCTCCTTAAACACTTAAAAAACACCAAAAATTATTTTTTAAAAGTCAAAACCAATATCAACACATGTTATAGAATAAAAATCAAGTTTTTCAAAATATAAAATATTTTTACAAAAATATAAATTTATTCTAAATACGCACTTGCGAAAATTTCGAATCCAATACACAAACCAAATTAGAATCCAAATAAGAAATATCTCGTGAACAATTCTAGGTCACCCAAAGGTGGTCAAGTGATTCTAGAATGGTAGCCATAGCTCTAAGCTTTAATCTAGAGTTCCAAACATTAATTTTATGTTTATGTCTAACATAAATATTTTGACCCAATTACAAGAATAATGGTTTATACTTCCAAAGAATCCTAACACAATTTATTAGCCTTATTTCAATATTAAGCTATGTGATCATACATCTAATACATAATTCATAACTTAAGAGAAGTTCAAACTTACCTAGCAAGCTTGATGCAAAATCCAATCTACTTCTTCTTTGTTGAAATGGTTGGAGAACCTCCAAGGTGTGCAAACTTGACTTCAAGATCCAATCTTGATTTCCAATGCTAGCAAGCTTCACTTCAAGATCCAATCTTGATTTCTCCTAGATGAAATATTATAAAGACCTCACAAGCTTCTCTAAATACTTCTCTAACTTAGGCTAATTTCTCTCAGAATTTGCTTGTACTTATACATGTTAATTAAAACCTTCCTTAAGTTTGTATTTATATCAAAACTTAGATAATTTTTAATTAATAAAAGTTGCAATCAACTTTTAAGGGGGCTTAATCCAATTTGTCCAAATATGTATAATTAGGTGTGACTAATCTCCATTGTCTCTCACTTTGATTTAATCCAATTAAATCAAGCCAAGGATTAGGAAATGGATTAGTTAAATATTTGCCATTTTGATTTAATCCAATTAAATCAAGCCAAACCCACATATTATTACATACTTACAATTACCATAATATCATCAAATGGTAGAGATAATTATGATTTTACAATTAAGCCATTGTGTAATTATTGAATTAATCCAATTAATCCAATTAGGTCAAAGTAAATAATCAACGTTATCCCATAACACTTGATTATCTTAGTTGATAATTATAATATCGAATATTATTTTTTTATCAAAATTAATCGGCTACCCAAGTGCTCAATGAGTACACTTCATATTGGGAATCTCTAAGTTCAGACACGTTCGTCATATAAGCCTAGCTAATATATACGCAATTCAGCCACCTCTGAATTCGCAAAGAACACGAACAATCTTTCTGAACTTCTAATAGCTAATATGTATGTAATTCGGCCACCTCTGTCGTAGGCTATCCGAGTTGTGCTTAGGAAACATAGAATATACCGTCAAGTTTCCGAGGCGCACATATCATGTCGACATGTCCACGATTCTTCATAAATGATGCGATCCACCCTAGGTGATCGACTTTGGCCAAAGATTTAAGAATCATGACTTTACTCACATGGATACCTAAACCCTTTATGGTACGCATACGGGCCGACAAATTCTATCTTGCTTCGCACTTGATTACTGAGTGCATCGGTCCACACCCAACGAATATTTAGAGGCCATACCATGAAAGGTTTCTGACATATATGACATCAAAGTGTGGAGGATCTCACATAAAATCAATGCTATCCTATAGTCAAAGGATTACATATGCTACTTGACTTGAGGAGATTCCTATTGACGGTGGTGTGTACTTCTAACTATTAAGAATCAACTATGAGTCATTCAGTATTCATTTTAACGAATACCCACATGTCTATATGAGTTTCCAAAACTCATGGTACATCGGGTTAAACCATTGGAACTCCAATTCCAATATTCGGCATGTGTCAATCTTATAGGTTATAGGAATTTGACTGTATTCCAAAACCAACGACTATCAATATTTACTTTAAGAATAATTTACACCTAGTGTCAAGACTATTCTAAGGTCGATGTCATTTTTAGCATATTTATTCATCAATCTAATACGCATTATGACAATACCATTAACAAGGTATGAAATGAAAAATATAGTTATTTTATTGATAAATAATAAAATGTATAATTCAGATTGGCACTTCAAGCACCAACTCCATCAAACTCCCACTTGCTTAGTGCCAATCTGGATGGTACCGTAGTCCCATCTTCTCCACATGTTTATCAAATATCTTAGGAGGTAAGGCCTTTGTAAGCGGGTCTGCTATGTTGTCTAGTCCTTGAACTTTCAACACCACTTCATCTTTTTGTTCAATTATTTCTCTAATTACACGGTATTTTTTTTTTCCACGTGTTTAGACTTGGAATGCGCCCTTGTCTCCTTAGTCTTCGCAATGGCTCCATTATTACCACAGTACAATGAGATCGAATCCGCAATACTAGGCATAATGCCAAGTTCTGTGATAAAATTTCTAATCCAAATAGCTATTTTAGCAGCTTCTGAAGCCGCTATAAATTTCACCTCAGTAGTGGAATCAGCTGTTGAGCCTTGCTTTGAACATCGCCAACTAACAGCACCACTGTTAAGGGTAAATATGTATCATGATGTAGATTTTCTATCATCTGGATCTCCCTGGAAGTCGGTGTTTGTATAACCCTTAACTTATAGCTCATTTTCTCCATATATCAGAAACTTATCCTTGGTACCTTTAAGACATTTTAGGATATATTTCACGGCTGTCTAATGATCATTACCTGGATCAGATCGATATCGGCTAGTCACACTGACACCGAAACTGATGTCAGGTCCAGTACATAGCATATCATACATTATGCTGCCAATACAATAAGCATATGGCCAGTTATGCATCCTAACTCTCTCTTCCTCAGTTTGAGGTGTCATTTTCTTTGAACGATGTATGACGTATCAGAAAGGTACATTTTCTGTCTTGCAGTTGGTAAAACCGTACCTTTCTAACATCTTATCTATGTACGTCGATTGTGAAAACCCTATAAACTTGCTAACTCTATCTCGATAGAGCCTTATACGTAGTATATAGGAAGCTTCACCCATATCTTTCATGGAGAAGTTCTTGCAAAGGTAGGCTTTCACACTTTATATCATCCCTATATCATTTCCAATGATAAGGATGTCATCTTCATATAAGACTAGGAAAACTATCATGCTCCCACTAACTTTCTTATAAACACATGGCTCTTTCTTGTTTTTGATGATTCCAGATAATCTAATTATCTTATCAAAACGACGATTCCAACTTTGGGATGCTTGTTTAAGTCCAAAAATAGACTTTTGGAGCTTACAAACCAAGTTTGAAGTCTCACTGGATACGAAACCCTCTGGTTGTTCCATATAGTTATCCTCTTCAAGGAATCCATTTAGGGAAGCAATTTTCACATCCATCTGCTATATCTCATAGTTGTGATATACATCAATGGCTAAAAGAATCCTAATGGATTTTAGCATGGCTACTGGGAAAAATTTTCCTCATAGTCAATCCCAGAACGTTGAATGTAACATTTCGCTATCAGTCGGTCCTTAAAGGTTTCCACCTTTCCATCGGGCCCTCGCTTCATTTTGTAAACCCATTTACAACTAATAGGTTTAACTCATTCAGGAAGTTCAACTAAGTCCTAGACTTGATTGACATGCATTGAATCCATTTCGGATTTCATGGCTTCCTGCCAATTTCCCGAATCGATATCCAATATCGATTCTTTATACCTAGTCCGATCTGTTTCCTCCAAGAAGAGAACATCAAGGCTCACATTAGATCTTAAAAACAGTCTTTCAGGAGGCCTTGATATTCTATTCGACTTACGTAGAACCCGTGTTGTAGATCTTTATCTAATTGGATCTCTGGTTCCATCTCAGGTTCCTTAATGTTGGGATCAATCTCATCAAGTTTAATCTCTCTAAAATTCCCACTTTCTCTCAAAAATTGTTTTTCAAGAAAATTTACAAAGTGAACAACAAATACATTTCGTTGTTCGGAATCATAGAATTGATATCTCATGGAATTATTATGATATCCAACGAACCTATATTTATACCCTCTTGGTGCTAGTTTATCCCGCTGCGTAATTCTAACATATACAGGACAACCTCAAATCTTTAAAGGCATAAGACTTGGATTCTACCGAACTATATCTGATAGAGGGTCGTAGAAACGGCTTTCGATGGAACCCTACTAAGTATGTAGGCAGCAGTAAGTAAAGCGTAACCCCAAAAGTAATAAGAAAGATTTTTATAGCTCATCGTTGTTCGCACCATATCCAATAAATTACGATTTCTACGCTCAAACACTCCATTGTGTTGAGGTGTTCCTGGTGGGCTATATTGGGCGAGAATTCCATTCTCTCTTAAATAATTTCTGAATTCTTCACTCATGTATTCACCGCCTCGATCTGATCTAAGGCTTTTGATTAATTTATCGATTTGTTTCTCTACTTTGTTTCAGAATATTTTGAACTTGTCAAATATTTCTGACTTATCTTTCATCACATAGAAATATCCATATCTAGACTTGTCATATGTGAAAGTCACAAAGTATGTTGAACCATCATGAGCGGCATGATTTAATGGACCACACACATCGCTGTGTATTACTTCCAGTAAATCTCCAGCACAGTGTCCAACACCTAGAAATGAGGCCTTTGTCATCTTTCCTTGGATACATGACTCATAAATCGGATAAGGATATAAGGTAAAATTTTCAATCAAACCATCCTTTACTAATTTGGATAGACGTCTAACACTTATGTGGCCCAATCTCATATGCCATAATTCAATATTATTTAGTTCAGATTTCCTACTTGTATTTTTCTCTATATTAAAGACATTTTTACATGTTTCCAAAACATAGTGACCGTTTGATAAAGAACATTCACATTTCAATAAATTATATTTATCAACCAAACATAAAGTTTCATCCTTAATGTTTATTTTATATCATTCTTTATCTAATATTGGCACTGATATTATTTGTCTGATAATTGAGGGAACATAATAACAGTCATGCAAATCTAATTTACATCCATTTGGGAGATCTAGAACAACTGTTTTTATAGCCTTGACATCCAATGTCTCGCCTTTGCCAACTCTAAGTTGTATTTCCCCTTTATTCAGCCTTCTTTTAACCCTCATTTCCTGCAGAGAGTTGCAAATATGAGTAGGACTGCCAATGTCTAACACTCATCCACTATTTGCATCTAAGGTTAATGAGATGTCAATAATTAGAAAAATACAAAGCATACCTGAGGGTCCTGCTTTTCCTTTTAGCTCTGGACAGTCCTTCTTCCAGTGTCCGAGATTCTTGCATTGTAGACATTGATCACGAGCTACTTTCGGTTTTGCACCTTTGGGCTTCTTGGAGTTCTTTTTTGCAATCTTCTTATTCCCCATCTTTATTTTCTTTGACTTCCCAGAAGTCTTTGAAGAACCAGCTCCACCATGGAGACACAGTGTGGGGTTGCCTTCCTTCAAATCTTGCTTCGTCGTGCGTAGCATGTTATGAAGCTCTTCGTATGTGGCTTGCATCGAGTGCATATGGAAGTTTAATATAAAGCCATCATAAGAACCAGGCAAAGAAGATAAAATCAAATTACGGCCTAGCCGTTCATCACACACAATGCCCTATCGTTCCAGATATCAAATATGATCGATCATGTTCAAAACATGAGTGCTGACAGCTTCTCCCTCCTTGAGTTCAGCACAAAATAATTCCTTATATCTTTGATAAAGTTACATCTCTTGATTTTCCTCGAACAACTCCTTGAGTGTTCGCATGATGCTCCAAGCATCTGGTACTTCAATATATTATCTCAGCAAATTTGGAACCATCGATCCCAAGCTGTAGGATTTCACCTTTAGGTTATCATCCTTCCATCTATCCAAAGTTTCTCGCTCTTCTGGAGTGGAGTCAGGATTTATTTCAACAAGTAATGGATTGATAGTGACATAAGTCAACTTTTCAAAATCCAAGACAAGACGCATGTTCATTTCCCATTCGAAATAGTTTTCAACTCCTTTTAGCTTATTGGAATCCAAAAGTTTCATCAGTGGATTAACAACAACCATCTACAAGACAACATTTTTGAGTAGTAGCATAACAATTTTCATTTCAAAAGTAATAACACTAATTGATTATGGAATTTTAAATCTATTAGTGCCATCCCACTACTTTCTGTAATTTCGTAATCTCCCTTAACAGAAAAATAGAAATTTGACTATCAAAATTTCATAACGGGAAGTGGATCTCATGATATTTACTTCAGCCTCACACTAATGATGATATTGCCATTTGTAAACTAATTAGGTAGACCTCCAAGGTCAATCACTTTATTTGACTCATAGTTTGGTCCTGAACCGTTAATTATCCTCACACGAATGACGATATTGGACTAACATGTGTTCTAGGTGTATACTTGTCAATGTGCACTAATGAGCTTTGTATGTACACCATCATACTAATGTCGATATTGGGTAACTACGTTGACTCATCACGCTACATCTAATGTTTTACCGGAGTGACCTAAGTTCCGAACACTTATACCCTCACACTAATGACGATATTGGATATAAGTAGTAAGAACACATTCATCTCTGTATTGACAAGACGGACCATCCAATAATGCTCCAACATTACTAATACTATTACTTAAATAAAGTAATCACCTAATCACGAGAGATTTATGACAATCAAGTCATTAATTTAATTAGGTCAAAGTTTTAATTTAAAACATGTTTTACATATCCAATATGTCTTATGCATAATTAAATTAAAATTACTATGGTATAGATTCAAAAACATGTGTTGTGTGGTTAAGCCTTGCTCTGATACCATTCTGTTGGGACAGTTGTGGAACCCCTACGGTCGGATCGATATCCCACGTAGCGGAATGGGTCTAACCCATGGATATCAAGCATGGGTGTAATTTTAAATTAATTAATGAAATACTATATTCCATTACGATTGTATAGGAAAAACCGGTGCTCAATCGGAGTCTGGAAACTCAAAAATGGACGAAAACAAAATTACCGCGCGCGCACTGCGCAAACAACAATTTTTTTTTTGTTTTATAATTCAAATCCTTTAGCTCTCTCGAAAGAGAGCTGAAAGTATTAGGGTATTTTACCCTAATATCTTCTAACTCTCCCTAAACACTTCAAAAACACCAAAAATTATTTTTTAACATCAAAACTAATATCAACACATGTTATAAAATAAAAATCAAGTTTTCCAAAATATAAAATATTTTTACAAAAACATAAATTTATTCTAAATACGTACTTGCATAAATTTTGAATCCAATACACAAACCAAATTAGAATCCCAATAAGAAATATCTCTTGAACAATTCTAGGTCACCCAAAGGTGGTCAAGTGATTCTAGAATGGTAGCCATAACTCTAAGCTTTAATCTAAAGTTCCAAACTCTAATTTTATGTTTATGTCTAACATAAATATTTTGACTCAATTACAAGCATATTGTGTTTATACTTCCAAAGCATCCTAACACAATTTATTAGCCTTATTTCAACATTAAGCTATGTGATCATGCATCTAATACATAATTCATAACTTAAGAGAAGTTCAAACTTACCTAGTAAGCTTGATGCAAGATCCAATCTACTTCTTCTTTGTTAAAATGGTTGGAGAACTTCCAAAGTGTGCAAGCTTGACTTCAAGTTCCAATCTTGATTTCCAATGCTAGCAAGCTTCACTTCAAGATCCAATCTTGATTTCTCCTAGATGAAATGTTGTAGAGACCTCACAAGCTTCTCTAAACACTTCTCTAACTTATGCTAATTTCTCTAAGAATTTGCTTGTACTTATACTTGTTAATTAAAACTTTTCTTAAGCTTGCTATTTATAGCAAAACTTAGGTAATTTTTAATTAATAAAAGTTGTAATCAGCTTTTGAGTGGGTTAATCCAATTTTTCCAAATATGTATAATTAGGTGTGACTAATCTTCACTGTCTCCCAATCAGGTTTCGGAGGCGCACATCTCATATCAACATGTCAACGATTCTTCATAACTGATGCGATCCACCCTAGGTGATCGACTTTGGCCAAAGATTTAAGAATCATGACTTTACTCACATGGATACCTAAACCCCTTATGGTACACATACGGGCCGACGAATCCTATCTTACTTCGCACTTGATTACTAAGTGCGTCGGTCCACACCCAACGAATATCTAGAGGCCAGACCATGAAAGAATTCTGACATACATGGCATCAAAGTGTGGTGGATCTCACACAAAATCAATGTTATCCTATAGGCAAAGGATTACATATGCTACTCGACTCGAGGAAATTCCTATTGACGGTGATGTGTACTTCCAACTATTAGTAATCATCTATGAGTCATTCAGTATTCGTTTCAACGAATACCCACATGTCTATACGAGTTTCCAAAACTCATGGTACATTGGGTTAAACCATTGGAACTCCAATTCCAATATTTGACATATGCCAGTCTTCTAGGTTATAGGAATTCGACTGTATTCCAAAACCAACGACTATGAATATTTACTTTAAGAATTGTTTATACCTAGTGTCAAGACTATTCTAAGGTCGATGTCATTCTTAGCATATCTATACATCAATCTAATACGCATAATAACAATACCATTAATAAGGTATGAAATGAAAAATATAATTATTTTATTAATAAATAATAAAATGTACAATCCAGATTGGCACTCCAAGTACCAACTCCGTCATATGGATGCAATAAAATATAATACACAAGGATCGCACTATAAAGAAAATCACTTAATGTACACAATCTTACCTATTATTTTTTTCACATATGGACTATTTTCAGAATTAACACTGATCTACATATTATGCATTCAAGTGGAATCTTGACCGGAATGATACTATGCATAACAATTTATATTCTTGGGAATTATCAAAAGGTTTTAATTGAAAGCATTTCAATTACAAAACTCTCTACTCTTACTCCTTTACTCCCTTTACATGTGCAAAAGATTGTTACTAATAACACTTTATGCTCATGCTCTTTTGCTAAAAGATTTCAATTACAAAAATTTCTGACATTAGATTACTAATCATAGATAGTTAATTCTCCTTAACTAATAACACTTCACGTAGGTGGTTTTTTTTTTTTTTTTTTGAGAGATTAATAAAGATGAGGTTACTTTAATCATATACATGATTATGCAACATATAGAACATGCATTTAGATTACATTTATATAGTTAATAAAGTACAATATAGAAAGGTTATGTTTTTCTGTCCCAATGAGCGTGATTTGGTGGTGTATGGCTCATGATTTCACATTGAGGTTCTGGGTTCGAATTCAGAGAGTGTATTTATTATAAGAGTCTGGGACAATCGGAGGATTTACCTATTCCATTTAAACCCGAAAGAAATGATTTGGGGACAAGATTTTTAACGATTCCAAGAAAAAAAAAATTATGTTATTCCTGTAACAAGCACACGTGCTCTGCAACCAAAGTTTTAAATTATATTAACTTAAAAGAAAGCCCATGTCTCAAAACCTAGTTTTTTGCACTCACATTCATCAATTCATGACTACAATAATAGAGGCTGTTTTCTTTGTTTTTATGTCTGCGTGATAACTATTTTTTTTTTTTTCAAATAATCTTATTTTAATTTTGACTGGGTCAAAGATAGATTTGAGTACATCTCAGATTCAGTTGTTAGCTTTGATTGTTTTTAGTCTTTTCAAGTTTTAAAGTTGGGTGTTGACCAAATAAGAACAAAAATAAGGTCCAACATTAGATGGGTGGGGGTTGTGTTAACATTGAAGAATGGAAAATGACTCTCCCTAGGCTGTTTGATCATTTACTTAACTAGCTGTAGAAATAAAATTAATTATCATAATGAGTATAAAATAAAAATACATGAAAACAAATATAAAGAAACAAAAGGGAAGTGGATGTTAGTAATTGTCTATTATTTTATTTGGTTATATTAGTAGTGACTATTGAACTCTTAATAATAAATAGTAACATTTTTTTAGTAAAAAGGAGAAATTTAATTATTGGAGTTACATAATTCGAAGAGTTACAATCATTTCAAATTCTTATAATTAATGTTATAATCTCCTAATGATGGCAATGGGTCGGGACGGGATATTATTTTTCAATCCTGATCTCATCTCGTTTATGAAATCGGGACGAAAAATCATCTCAGTCCCATCCCAATCCATTAAATCAGGACTAAAAATTATTTCAATCACGTCCCGTTTCATTTTTAAAACATCACGTATTTTTTGTCCCAAATCCTATCCCAAACAGGATAGAATCCCATTGGGACGAGAAAAATTGACATCCATATAACATCCATAAACATCACGCGCGGTTTGAAAAAAAAATTAAAAATGATTTCGGGTCAATCGAAACAGAACCGCAAATTTCGGGTCGGTGTGCGGTTTTTACCCAACCGCGACCCGAACCGCCCAAAACTGTAAATTTTGACTCAAACCGCGACCCGAACCGCCTAAACCGCGACCCGCGTTCAAATTAAAAATTATTTTATATTTTTCTTCTTCTTTAACCATGAAATTTAAGATATTTAATGATCATATGACAATATGCAATGTATAAATGAAAATTATGTATTTTTTCTCTTCAATTATTATGTGAAAACAAACAAAATTTCCTTTAAAAAATTTATAATCTAAACCGCCGACCTGAACCGCCAAAACCGCTAAACCGCCAACCCAAACCGTCGTGGTTTTCCTTATCAAATTTGCGGTTTCAGTTTCTAATTTCCCAAACCGCCAACCCGCGCGATTTGAAGTGAAAAACAAAAAAACCGACCCGAACCACACCGCAAACACCCCTATAACCTCCCAAACAAAGTATGAATCACCAACAATAAATTATTATTTAATAGGTTTTAATTAATATTGTAACCTAACAAATAAGTCATGAGTCACCAACAATAAATTTTGATTCAACATGTATTTAATTAATGTACTTTCAATTATTAAAAGCTTAAAATGTAAAAAGACTATAAATTTAAGAGAAGATAATTGAACCATTTGAGATTAACTAAGGGAGTTACAACATTTTCAAATTCATATAATTAATGCCATAACCTCCAAGCAAACCATGGTCGCCAATAATAAATTATCATTAATAGACTTTTAATTATTGTTATAAACTTTCCAACAAGCAATGGGTCACAAACAATAAATTATAATTTAACAAATCTTTTAATCAATGTATTTTCAATCATTAATAATTTAGAATCTAAAAAGATTACAAATTTATAACTTTAGTAATCTTAGAAAATGAGGAGTTGGATATTAAAGAATGAGAAAAGTTGGATTACTAAGATTACTTTCATTGATATTCGGTTGTTAAACATGGTGTCATAAATTAGTTCCACATTTAGAGATGGATCGGTAACGTGTCACTGATTCATTGATATTCCGCCGCTAATATTTGGTGTCAATTTATGAGATAGGTTTGGTCTTTCCATCTCGACACAATGCTGATAAATATAAAATTCATAACTGAAAATGGAACAACATAATACATAAAATTGAACATAAAGATTTTTATATCAACCTATATATTATTTACTACAAACAAAACGGTAAATCTATTAAAATATTATCGACACCCATAGAATATTCGTAGAACTCCAATACTCACGGCCTTCATCTCTAGTGCTAGATCTACCAATTGAAACCCAATAAATTTTCTAAATCCTATATTGCAAAAACCTCAATTCATGTATAAAACAGACAACATAACAAAAACAAAACCAAAAATAAAAATAAAAAACAGGCTACACATACTAAGATCCCATAGGATGAAACCACATATTCAAAATTAGGTAGTCTATTTGTACTCTTTTAACCCAACCATTTTCGAGTTTCTGGTCCCAATAGGCGTGACTTGGTGATGTACGGTTCGGGATCTCATATTGAGATCCTGAGTTTGAATCTAGAAAATAAGTTTCTTGTAAGAGTCTAGGACAGCCATAGGTTTTACCTGCTCCGCTTAAGTCTGGAAGTAGGGATTTGATGTGGGATTTCCAACGATTTCAGAAAAAAAAAAAAAAAAAATTCCAGTTTCAATTAAAAAACAATACCATATACCCATCAAAACTTTTTCATGCACATTAATAATGGTTTGCATCAATCCAAACGAGTTGGGGAAAAAAGAACAAGAAGAAGAAAACAAGAGTGAATGATTAGGTTAAGGAATATCAATTTTAAAGGAACCACCCGAAATTTAGAAGTAGCTTCAATTTGTTATTGCATTAGATATTCAAACCCAGAGAGTTGATTAATGTGGTTTGAAAGGTTTCAGATAGTAAATAAATATTCAAACAAAAAAATCAAATTTATTGAGGAGAATTATATATTAATTGGATGGTTCTCACTTAACTTTCTTAATTAATATTTAAATTCCGGATATATTTTTAATTGGGTATTTTTTACCTTTAGATATTTTTTTAAAACTGTATTTGTATTCTAAACCAGCCTTTTGAAAACTTTAACCACTCCATTTATTATTGAAAAGACAAAAAACAAATTGATGAAAAATATCTAAAGGTAAAAATCATGTTTATCCTAATCTTGTGGATCTTAAATGGAGTTGACTGATGTTCTGAATAAGTTAGGAATGATTTGAAGTTAGTCAAAACGTATAGAGTGAAAAAAATAAAAAAATAATAACCTTATATGCAATGGCCGAACACAGAGAGCTAAGTGGACAAAATTTGTTAAAATATATTGGGAAAATGATAAATATGTTGGAAATTCTTCTAATATTCATTAAAGGATGTATATGTCTTTTGGATGCAATGGGTGCATGAGAGGGGTACAACGCTTTGGAAGGGTACAACGCTTTGGAGGGTTGCACCCCACCCCAAGGGGTGCCCTATTGGCACTCTTCCATGCCTTATAAAAGAGGCACCATGTCCAATTTCAATAAGGGACAACAACATCCGAATTTTAGAAGTAATATTCCTTTTGTTTTAGAGAGAGTTCCACCAATTTCAAGTTCAAATACTTGTTAAGGAGTTCTCCTTGAACAAGAAGCAACCAAGTTATCCTGGGAGAACATTGGCCAATTCGAATCCGTGAAGAACCAGAGACGGAGGCTAATAAGTTCTTAAGGACAGAGAATCATCTCGACTTGGACATTATTTATCAGGTTTTTCTAGTTCTCAAGGTTTTAGGGTTTTGCATGTAATGTAGATCTAGTTTTCTAGTTTTATCCTTTGATTTGTTTGAAGCATGTTCATTTGTTGTTTAATGACACTAATTTGAACCACAATCTTAAGAACTTATTAACAGTGTTGTTAGATAGTAAATCGCATGCGTAGTTAAGAAAATTTCTGGAAAAAATACAGTCTGTGCATAAAAAACCCGTAGGGCGTTCGAACGCCCGACGAACGCAAAGGCTTAAATCTGAAATTTTGTAGGAACGTTCGAACGCGTCTTCAAACGCAACTCGAACGCAAGCCTTTTGCCTAAGAACGTTCGAACGCGTCTTCAAACGCAACTCAAACGTAGACCTTCTAACTTAATTCGTTCAAACGCGTCCTAAACTCAACTCGAACACAAACTCTTCGGAATCATTCCATTCGAACGCGTTCTCGAACTCTATACAAACGTGAACTCTCTGGAAATATTCCGTTCGAATGTGTTATCAAACGCTACACGTACGTGAACTCTCTGGAACACTTCGTTCGAACGCGTTATCAAACGCAACACGAACGTACACACACTGGACAGTCTCGTTCGAACGTAGATACAAACGCGACACTAACGAAATAGTTCTGGAATGTTATAAACTGCAAAGACTTATATTAATATTAACTTAGTAAATCATATATTGAAACACATTAATCTTGGTAGTATAGATTTAAGTTATTATTAGGTTGTTCAATTATCACAAACATACACATAGTGATAAAGTTGAAATTGATTGTGTGTTGCACACTTGGGCGAGAATTTAAAGTGTAATCATACACAAGTAATTCCATCCAATCTTGATTGACACTTACACATATATCTACACATATCGTATATTGTTTGTGCTATTGAATAAGTGTAATTCTGGGTTTGAATTGCTAAGAGATCCTATTGAAAAAGTGTTTAAAGAATATTCTGTCAAAAAGGTGATAAGAGCCTAAGTGGTCAGGGATTTAAGTGGTTACTCCGGACCCCCTCGTCCTCTGGGAATATTCGTTTATTCATTTTTCTAAAGAATCTTTAGTTGAAATTCAATGACTTGTGTTTATTGGAACCACCGTCCAATAGAACAACAAGTGGTTACCTAGTATATCACTTTGAACAAGATCATTTGTTGATCGTTGTGCAATTCATCTTTTGTAGACTAATTGACCCCTATTGGTTTTTCCAGTTACAAATGGCTAGAGGAAACATCACAGTACCGGTCTCTCATGGAGAAAAGCCGGAGAAGTTTGGTGGGGCAAATTTCAAACAGTGGTAGAGCAAAATGTTGTTCTACCTGACAACTCTCTAGTTGGCTAAATTTCTCAAAGATCATCCGGGTCCTGTAGAGGGTGAATCGGAAATAGCCAAGGAAGAGCGAGAACAGACATGGATGTCTGGAGACTTCCTATGCAAGAACTACCTTTTGGGTGGTCTTGACAATACCATGTATAATGTGTACCAAGGCATGACTTCTGTGAAGATTCTCTGGGAATCTCTCGAGAAGAAATACAAAACCGAGATGCCGGAAAAAAGAAATTTATCGTGTGTAGGTTCCTGGACTACAAGATGGTAGATTCAATGATGGTGATGTCTCAGTTGGGTGAACTACAGTTGATCATTCATGAAATACTGGATGAGGGTAAGTTGCCACCATAATTGAAAAGTTACCTCCATCATGGAAGGACTTCAGGAGCTACCTGAAACACAAAAAGAAGCAGATGAGCCCTGAAGACCTTAGTGTTCGATTGAGAATCGATGAGGACAACATGATGTCCGAGAAGGCCAGCTACAAGACTATGGAGTCTAAGGCCAACATCATTGAAGGTGTAAAGGGTAGCAAGAAGAGAAAGAACAGTGGAGCTGATTCTTCCCAAGCGAACAAGAAGTTCAATGGGAAATACTACAACTGTGGAAAGAACGGTCATATGTCAAAGGACTGCAGAAATAAAAAGTCTCGGGACAAGGGCAAGAAAAAGAAAAATGCGGCCCATGTCACTGAAGGTGAGCAGCTGACTGATGAGATCTCAGAGATAGAACTATCAGCAGTGGTAACCGAAGCCAACATAGTTGGGAATCCGAGATAATGGTGGGTAGACACTAGGGCTACTCGTCATATCTGTGCAGATAGCAAGATGTTTTCCTTGTATCAGAAGGTCGATGGCGGCGATCATCTGACAATGGGAAACTCGTCTACCTCTTAGGTAGTTGGACAAGGCACAGTGGTTCTGAAGATGACATCCGAAAATGAGCTAACATTAAAGAATGTATTACATGTTCCAGATATTCGGAAGAACTTGGTCTCGAGCTCTCTCATTAGTAAGGCTTGTTTTAAGCTTATATTTGTTTCTGATAAGTTTGTAATGACTAAGAATGATATGTATGTAGGAAAATGATACATATCTGAGGGCCTTTTCAAGCTAAATGTAATGACTGTCAATCATGCTATTAATAAAGCTAGTACTTCTGCTTATATTATTGAGTCACAAAATGTATGGCATGGGAGGTTATGACATGTTAATTATGATACCATGCGTAAATTAATTAACATGGACCTTATACCTAAATTGCAATTGATAGCCAACATAAGTGTGAGGCATGCGTTGAAGTAAAAATGCATAGAACATCATTTTATTCAATAGAACGCAGTTCTGAACCTTTAGAACTTGTACACACTGACGTGAGTGACATGAATATTGTACAAACAAGAGGCGGTAAAAAGTACTTTGTCACTTTTATCGATGATAGCACAAGATTCTGTCTGTGTATTTGCTGAGAAGCAAAGCTGAAGCTATATAGAGCTTCATACACTATAAGAACGAAGTTGAAAATCAACTTGACAAGAAAATCAAAAGAATCAGGAGTGATAGAGGTGGTGAATATGTTTCACCATTCGGTGAATATTGTTCTGTGCACGGAATTATTTACAAAACCAATGCTCTTTATTATCCTCAACAAAATGAGATTGTTGAGCGCAAAAACCGAACGTTGAAGGAAATGATGAATGACATGTTGACAAGTTCTGGTTTACCCCAGAACTTGTGGGGGGAAGCCTTGCTTTCCGTGAACTACAGTCTAAACAAGCTTCCTCACAGAAGATTGGACAAGACACCATATGAGTTGTGGAAAGGTTTCGTACCTTCTTACAAATACCTAAAAGTGTGGGGGTGTCTTGCCAAAGTAATGGTTCCTAAACCTAAGAATGATATAATAGGACCCAAAACTGTTGATTGTATATTCATTGGATATGCTCGCAACAGTAGTGCATATCGATTCTTGGTACACAAGTCTGAGATTCCTAAGATTAATCTGAATATGATAATTGAGTCAAGGAATGCGATATTTTTTGAGGAGACGTTTCCTTGTAAGGAAAGACAAAGAACAGAGTCTCTCAAAAGAACAGTTGATACTGTCAAGGACAGTGATCAGGTTGACCAAGAATCAGATCAACGTGTAAATGTTGAGACAATCGAGCCTAGACGTAGCGAAAGAGCTAGAACGTCTAAGTCGTTTGGTCTCGATTTTCAGACATACTTGTTAGAAAATGAGCCTCAAAGCTATAAAGAATCTATGTCTTCTCCGGAGGCACCTCTGTGGAAAGAGGCTATTAACAGTGAGATTGATTCAATCCTACAGAACCATACTTGGGAGTTGGTTGATCTTCCTCCAGGTTGTAAGCCGCTGGGCTACAAATGGATATTCAAACGGAAGATGAAAACGGATGGATCAATAGATAAGTACAAGGCAAGACTTGTCATAAAAGGTTATAGACAAAAGGAAGGCCTTGATTACTTTGACACCTATTCACCAGTGACTCGTATCACATCGATAAGAATGCTCATAGCCATAGCAGCTATATTTGGTCTTGAAATACATCAAATGGATGTAAAGACGGCATTCTTGAATGGTGAATTGGATGAAGAGATTTACATGGAATAAACAGAAGGGTTTAATGTTCCTGTACAATAACAGAAGATGTACAAACTTGTAAAATCCTTGTACGGATTAAAACAAGCACCTAAACAATGGCATGAGAAATTTGACAAAGAGATGTTGTCAAGTGGGTTCAAAACCAATGAGTGTGATAAGTGTGTATACACAAATCAACTCAAAAAGGATATGTCATTGTGTGTCTCTATATAGACGATATGCTGATAATTGGTAGTAATCATGAAATGATTCAGTCTACCAAAAATGTGTTATCCAGCAGATTTGATATGAAAGATTTGGGAGTAGCTGATGTGATCCTAGGAAATAAGATTTCTAGGACATCAGATGGATATATATTATCTCATACTTATTATATTGAGAAAATACTTGATAAATATATCAAAGGGGGTCTAAATGTGACTAGAACCCATGTGGACCTAACTCTTCATCTATCAAAGAATACTGGCTCAAGCGTATCACAATTGAAGTATTCGAGAATCATCGGAAGTCTGATGTATCTCATGAATTGCACACGACCTGATATCGCTCAAGTTGTGAACAGGCTTAGCAGATATACGAGTAATCCAGGACATAACAACTAGAGAGCCATAGTAAGAGTTTTGAGGTATTTGAGAGAAACTTCAAAATATGGGCTATATTACGAGAGATATCCTACTGTATTAGAGGGATACAGCGATGCTAACTGTATATCTGATACGGTGGATTCCAAATCTACGAGTGGATTTGTTTTCACACTTAGTAATGCAGTCGTGTCATGGAAATCCTCGAGGCAAACATGTATTGTCCGGTCTACTATGGAATCAGAGTTCATAGTGTTAGACAAAACAGCGGAAGAAGCATAATGGCGTAGAAACTTCCTGGAGGATATTCCTAGTTGGCCCAAACTGGTGCCAGCGATTAGCATACATTGTGATAGCCAATCGGCTATTGGGAGAGCCCAAAATACAATGTATAATGGTAAGTCTCGACACATACGTCGGAGACATAATACCATATGTCAACTGCTCTCAAGTGGCATAATAACGATCGATTATGTTAGGTCGAAGGAAAACCTAACAGATCAACTAACTAAAGGTTTACCTCTAGAGCAAGTTGAGAAGTCATCAAGGGGAATGGGCTTGAAGCCTAGAAATTAATAAATGTCACTGTGGAAACCCAACCTAGCTGACTGGAGATCCTAAGATCTAGGTTCAAAAGGAACAACTGAAACTTTGTGCAATTCAAAACAAGCACTGAGGAGTTTTGTACTCTTTCTCATTCCGATAATGACGCTGAGTGATGTCTGTCATTGGTTAGGATAAGCTAAGTCTTTTAATGATCACTATATTAGGAGATGAGTCATAATGGGGGTAAAGACATATTACCTCTTGATAGTAGATCACTTATTTCAAGTAAGAAGTGAGGCCGCTTCCATGGGAACTTTTAAAGGCGGGTTACCCTAAATTACTTGATGAATCCGGGACCGTTGTTCAGGGCCGAAATGAACACAATCGTAGAACGGGAAAATGGTCGAATTAAAGCTGTGTGTTGGCAATTGTCTTGGTTTACACCAACGGCAGAACAGTTCAAGACTATGTGTCACTGGTTTGCCTAGTAAATCCGATTGTCATTCACTAGGAAAAGTTCAAGGCGAGAGCTACCTATTTCGATGCAGCTTTAGTTCATGGTAACTCTCTCAAGTGTCTACATGAATATTTGAAGAATTGTGAGGGATTGTTGGAAATTTTTCTAATATTCATTAAATGATGTATATGTCTTTTGGATGCAATGGGTGCATGAGAGGGGTACAACCCTTTGAAGGGTTGCACCCCACCCCAATGGGTGCCCTATTGGCACCCTTCCATGCCTTATAAAAGAGGCACCATGTCTAATTTCAATAAGGGACAACAACATCCGAATTTTAGAAGTAATATTACTTTTGTTTTAGAGAGAGTTCCACCAATTTCCAAGTTCAAATACTTATTAAGGAGTGCTCATTGAACAAGAAGCAACCAAGTTATTCTGGGAGAACATTAGCCAATTCGAATCCATGAAGCACCAGAGACGGAGGCTAATAAGTTCTTAAGGATAGAGAATCATCTCGACTTGTACATTATTTATCAGGTTTTTCTGGTTCTCAAGGTTTTAGGGTTTTGCATGTAATGTAGATCTAGTTTTCTGGTTTTGTCCTTTGATTTGTTTGAAGCATGTTGATTTGTTGTTTAATGACACTAATTTGAACCACAAAATATACCTCCAGTATTTACTCAAATGGTAATAAAGACTTAATCATTTGAAAACTGATCATAAAGCTCCCCTTTTGATAATTTTGACCTTCAATTATTTACAAAAATTATGGTGTTTTAACATTTTCACTTTGCGCTTATAAATTAATTTATGAAATTATTAATTATAAATTTATTTTATTTATAAAGTAAATATTTTGTGAAAATATGTTTAAGACAAATATTATCAAATGGGGTGTTTGTGATCATTTTTTTAAATGAATGAGGACTTTACTCTTTATGACAATATAAGCAAAAGTTGATGGTTTATTTGTCATTTCTTAAATATATTCTATAAATCAATGAAAAATCTTGTTTATTAATAAAATAATTTTAATTTTCTTTTCTAAAATAAAATTTTACCCCATTTTATCAATATTTTAATTACGTCATTGAATGACAGGTCATTGATGGTAAGTGGAATAGATTTAATAAATGAGTAACGAATAATAAATAAGTCAATAGGCAACAGATGACAAGGGATGAGATATAATTTATAATATATCTTAACTATGTACAAATAGTATTATTGTAAACTTTACCGTACATTATTAAAGTAAATTTGTCCTCCTATTTAACCGATCTTAGGTTTGAAAAACTTCTCTTAGAAAAAGAGTGTGATTTTATTAGATTTCAGTTGATTTTTCATAAAGGAAGATGATTGCCAAATCGGATGTCGAAAGGTTTCCGAACACGCAACAACCACTTTTTTTTTTTGCGCGAAATTATTTTTTCCACCTAAAATTAGGTTTAAATTCGAAATTAACCGAAAACTTAAAAGATGTTCACTAATCCATCCTAATTTAATATAATGTTCGAAAATACTCAATTATGTTAATAGAGTTAAACGAAAAATATTGTCATAAGGATAAAAGAGACTTTTTAGATGCCATTGAGGACTATTGTTATTAAGATAAGTCACTTTTTTTTCACATGAAGTTAAGTGAACGTTCAAAATTACTCAAAAATTTGAGAAAATCTCATCGGTCCACCCGAAATTTAGAAGATTGTATCGTTATGCACCCAATATTTAATAATGTTATATTTTTATTGATGCAATAAAGGTATTTTGGCTATTTAACAAGCTGAATTAAAGAAAAGGAAAAAGAAAATTAAGGATTCTTATGTTTTGCCGTAAAATGATTTCCGTAAATAAAATATTTTTTTTATGAAAATCATTTTTCGAAAAGGAAAGTATTTTCTTATATTTTTCGCAATGATCCACATCCAGAAATACTTGGGTCTGTAAAAAAAATTATGGACCCGACACCGAAATTTCAGGCTCGCACAAATATGGATCCAAGCGGGTTAGGAATTCTGAGACCTAATCCAGAATTTTTATTAATTTATATTTTTGAAAAAAATAAAAGAGATTTGAATACAAAAATTCAAAATATAAATTTATATAAATTACAAATATATAAATATATAAATAAATAAGAAAAATATTTTTTATTTTTAATTAGTTATTTATTATTAAATATTTATACTTAAATAATTTATCTTTTAAAATGATCATTTTAAATTTTAATTGAGTATAAGGGTATAATGATTTTTTCTTTTTTTAAAAAAAATTTAATCAATATTATCGTTAAGATAGAAAATGATACAATTTTATAAGTTTAGAGTTTCGGGTTTTTAGATAGTGTTTGCACCCAAAATATTCAAGCCAAGTCCAATTGCCAGAAGAACCAAGCCTAAGCCCAAGGGAATCAATGATAAGAATTATCTACAAATAGTTCCTCCATAAAGGCTGAACGTGTATTGATTTTCCTCCATTATGTGGCAATTTCCTTTAAAAACAAGTGCATAACATAAATAGCAGTTGCATGAGAGAAAGTGGAGGAAGCAGTTGCAGAATATAAGGAGCGAGTGGAAGAATATGTGCTTGCAGGATGTGATGATTGCTACCAGGACATGGCAAGTTGCAGGAAAATGGAGGAAGCAATTGAGTACATGATTATAAATAGTAAAAAAGATCGAGAAAAGAATGATCCAACACTTCAATCCAAAAACTTAACATGTCAATTTCTACTAGTTATGCTCTGCAGTTCATCTTCTAGTAAAGTCTTCCTTTGTAATTGTAGTTTATTCAAATTCCAGTATAACTCTATTTCATAAGATTTGTGATTTCAGATTTCAATTACAGTAAAGCTTTCATTCCAATAACTTTATTTCTTAGCATTTTTATTAGCATCCTTATAGATCCCAATTGTCTATCCCTTGCAGGTTTTGGAGACCCGTTTCTATAATAATTTGTTAGAAGTCAGTAATTTATATTGAGGATCCACTCATCTGGCACGCCCGTGCTCGACTCAATTTTTGGAGCCAACAATATTTTTTGGCACGTCCGGTGAAACACACTAGCGAGATGCCTCCGAAAACGAGAAGTAATGTTGGAAAGATGCTGCCACATCTGGTGTGGAGGTTGCTCCTACATCTGCAGGGTAAGGACATAAAGGAATCGTTCCACATTTAGTGGAGCAAATTGAGAGGAACCTGGCTTCTATTGAAATCCACAACCAAGAGAACCAAACTCTAGCAGGACCTGTTGTTGGTGCCTCATGTGATATAAGTTCACCTTATAAATTCAGTTCTGAACTAGCAAATTTTGCAGGTATGATAACAAAAAGTCATGAGAAAATCTTGCAGTCTCTAAAGAGGATGGAATAGCACATGTTTGGGCAAACATCCAGGAATGAGAGGAATGAAGGGCATAAGGCAATGTTTAGGCCACTAAGGTAGGAGGAACTTGAGGGGGGTAATCCTTTGGATGATCTCAAGGAATTCATGGCCTAGCCCGCCCTTCGAGGATAAATCATCTCTCCCACTTTCCTCAAGTAGAAGATATGTACCAGCCTCCTCAGATGAATAAGGAAATTGGAGGATTTACCAGATTCCTCCTACGAATGGTCGTTATTTCAGTAACGACAGGTGTATGGCTCCTCAATAATTCGTTGGAACCACAAATCCAAATAACCATATTGTTAGGGTTGGTGCTCAAAGTGCCAATCCGGATCGTATTTATGTCCGATTCATGAATACGATCAATGCCTTTTTCCATAATATTACTTATTTAATGGTAGCACCTCTTGTCTTTTATATACATATTCGATCTAATTACGATTAGATTGAAACTAAATTTAATTTAGCGATACATGTATATTAGACAAAGACCCTAGGATTTACAACGTAGTGCGCAGTTACAATGTAGTTTGTAATTGACATTGGGAAGCGTCACTATAAGTTGTATATCCTTAAATAAAGTTCATGGTCAAGATTTACTAATACGGGTCGGTTAGTAAAATCCGATGAGACCAGTACATGTCGTATATCGTGACTTGGTCCGATGGTTTATCCCAATGAACCATGAGTCTCGGGAGACTCGTATAGACATGTAGGTGTTTATTTGATAAACATTGAACGACTCACTGAAGATTTCTTAATAGATGGTACACCAACATCAATAGGAATCTTCTCGAGTTGAGCGAGTATAGTGGTCCTTCGACTTGAGATACCACAGTGGATATATGAGTTATCCTCCACACTTTGATGGCATTCACGTCACCGATCTATTTAGATCAGACGTCCGCCTGTTCGTTGGGTGTGGATTGATGCTCATGATATCCAGTGCGTATCAAGATAGAATCTGCCAGTCCTGTGTACAAGACATATGTATCCTACATGTGTTTGTGATCTAGTAATATGTGGTCGTGGTATAACTTCGGAGCAAGTTTCGAGTGTTATTTAGAGATCGTAAATTTGAAAGTCGACTATATTATACCATAAAGATTTGACGTTCTTATCTATATCTCAGGTATAATATGGATAGCCTGTGACGAAGGGATTATACGTATGCAATGACCTCGACTTCTATAGTTTACCGAGATTATCTGTGGTCGTCATAATTCACGAGTGGGTGAATTATGGATATGGATGGTAAAATCCGGATCCGGATCCTGGTCCGGTCGGATTCGGGTCCGGATCCGGAAGCAATTTGGTTACCCCCGGTCCGATTGCGGTCCCGGGTAAATATACCTGGGTTCGGATCCGGATACCCGGGTTACTTTTTTATTTTTTAATTGTATTATTTTATATTTATATTGGATTTTGTCAATTTTATTAGTTTTATTTCAATTCTTTTATATATTTTTTTAATTATATTATATTATATTTTTTTATATATATATGCATATTATTTTGTATTTTTCATTATATTTTAATTTATTAATTTTATTATTTTTTTCCGGACCCGGGTCTATCCGGCCAAACCCGTGTGAACCCGGGTCCTGATCCGGATCCGCCCGGGTCTAAATTTTTAAGATCCAGGTCCGAATTTTTTAATCCCGGACCCGGGTAGTCCGGGTCCGGGTCCGGATATTATTGCCATTCCTAATTATGGACACAAAATAAGATTTTTGACGGATAAACCTAAACTTAGAGAGTCCACAATATGAAGTATACTCGTTGAACACTTGGGCAACGCGTTATGAATAATATAAATTATTCATAATACTTCACCGAATTAAATGAGTTAATTTGAATCGTTTAAACGGTTAAATGAAAATACATGCATAAGGGGCATTTCGGTCAATTAATAATTAATGTGTATTTGTATTTGATATAAAATTTGATTTGATACATATTAATTATTTGTCAAATGATACTTTGACAAATGCCATTAATATATGTATTTGTTATGTAATGTAAAAAAAATACATATATAATAATAATCGCACTAATTAATTATTTAGATGTTTAAATGTTAAATATCTAGATAATTAAATTATATCATTATTACATAAATGTTATGCAATATGTTTGATTATTATTGGTTACATGTGGCATGATTTTATTAAGCTTAAAGCTTACAAATTGGATTTGTCAACTTAAGGCTTATTATTATTTAATTTGATTAAAAATTACTAAATGACCAAAATGCCCTTATTCCTACCCCTAAAGTCGGTTTGGCTAACTATTTAAAGTTTGAAAATTTTATTTTCTTCAATAATAAGAAGCCATGGCTGAAAATCACCTCCATGAAGCACCCAAAAATTTCTTGAAGAGTTAAGGAAGAAAGTGAAGAAAATCAAGAAAAAATTTGAGGAAATTGCAAGATTTGGAGGTAATCTTCAATAATCTTAAACTTAGAAAGCTTGTTTCTTATTCTTGAATATCTAGAATAGTTCTAGAGTTTCTTATTTTCTTAGTTTTTGGGGCTTTTTGATTTGGAGGATGGATTTGGAGGCTAGATGCATGTTTGAAGTTAGATTGGATAATATTATTGTAATATTAGTTCAATTTTGTCATTTGATAACTTGTTTCCATTCTAGAGTGTTATGACCACTCTTGTAACTCCTAGAATTATTCTTGAGTTCTTCATAGGTGGTGGCTTTGGTTGGTGTTAGTATTAATATGATTAATGTTGAGAAATTTGGATTTAAAGCATGAAAAATGATATTTCTGTTACAAAATCAGATCTGGAAATTCTGTGTTTTTGGTGATGAAAAGTATGTTGTATAAATGTACTGGATGTGTTTTGGGCATTGGAACAATTGCCGAAAATTATTTCGGAGTTGAAATATGCGAAAACGACGAAAAACGGCGTTACCTGGTGAGTTTCGGGATTACCGGGTGTCTGCTGTCCAAACAGTAAATTGGCCACTGTTTTGGCAGCCCATGAACTGCCCAAGCACTATTGGAGCTGACCTGGGCAGCCGCCATGTGTGTTGGTTGGTCAGTTCGGATTAAAACGCGTTTAATGCCATTTTACGGAAAAATATTTTCGTAAAAGTTTCACGATGTTTCTTACCTATTTATGTCGTTATTTGATATCGAATAAATATATTTAGGTTAAATATGAATGAATTATTCATATTGGATATTGAATAATTTATTTGGTAATTTTAAAAAGTTTTAAAATTTCGATTTCACCCGAACCGCTGCTCCCGCGCCAAAACCCTAACAAAAATTGTATCAGAGCATGTCTGATCCTTCATCCATTACATTTTTCATGCTTGATATATGATATATAACCAATTTTGATGTTTGCACATGCATGTAATTTAGATATTTCTTGACTTTTCGGTTCTACATTAACGGGAAATGTAACAGAAATTTAATGGTTAAGTTAAGTTATGTTTTCTAAGGTAGAATTGAACTGTTTAGAAATTTATCTAGATTATATTCTGCATTTGATGTAGAGCAATATTTTCTTGAGGAATATTCCCGCTTAAATAAGGCAGTAAAGTGACATGTATTGGATGCATGTTTCTTGGTCCGTCTTGTTAGACCCGGTCGGCGGTTCGGTTCCGGTTCGGAACCAACCGAACCAGCCGATTTCTGGTTCCACAAGTGTGGAATTGGAATCGAACCGGTTAATTCCTGTTTGGTTCCGGTTCCACACTGAAGTGGATCCGGAACCTTGAACCAAACCGGAACCGACCGGTTCCGGTTCGGTTCGAACCTTTTTTAAAAAAAATTTGAAAATAAATTAAAATAAATGAGATTAATTTAATAAATAAATAAAATTATTACATTGAAGAGCTTGAGCTTAAATTTTTAAAAATTTAAGTTGCCTACGTATCCTTCAGGGGTGAGAGGAATCAAAGCTCACGTAGTTCTATTACAATTTTAAGATATTTCCCCTTTGTAAATTTACAATTTTATAATTATCAATCATCATTATCAGTTGATCCTTCAGCTCCAGTTCCGCTTGCACTTGTTGTTGCTGATGCATTATCGAACAAATCTTCAAAATCATCGGGGGTAACTTGTTGTTGTCTCAGATCAGCTCGAGTCCAATCATCCACACAAGCTGTTGCTTCTAGAGTGCTTGGATGTAATGAAGATCGTATAGCTTCTAATATATTGCCTCTCGAGCTGAAGGCTTGCTCAACCGCAACGGTGGAAATAGGTGATGCCAATATCTCTTTAGCAATAATTGATAAAACATTATATATATTTTGATGTCGGTTCCACCAGTCAAGGATTTTAAAATTTTTACTAACTAAACTTTCAGTAGGAAACTCGAAATTTGTAGATAAATAATTATCTAATTTGGGGTTATTAGTTGTCGTATCCCTAACTTTTTTATTTCGTTGCAATAACCAATGATCCCATGCGCTAAGTCTTGTTTGAATTACCGGTTCGCTACTACTAGATTCACCTAATGTTCCTAAGTTATATCTTACAATATAATCATTAAATAACTCAATTAAATCATTTCTTAATTTCGTCATTAATCTTGTAATATAAATTTCATCTAATATTCCTAAATAACCATAGTAAGCTTGTAAAGCACCATTCAAACCTTCTAATTTAAATCTAGGATCAAAAATAGCAGCAATAAGATAAAGTAAAAGAATTTCTTTAAAATAATTCAACCATTTTACCTTCATAACAGTAATGGCTTCTAACAAAATAATATCATTAGGATCGCTACTTTCAGCATGTTCATCGAGAGCACCAACAATATTCAAACTTTCAAAAAGAAATAAATGTGATGTTGGATAATAAACACCGCTAAAAATTAAAGTAGCTTCATTAAAAATTTTTAAAATATCTAAAATATTTTCACAAATATCCCATTGACTATGATAAAGTGTGACATTTTGAACATGTTGAGAAAAAAAACTATATAATGCATCTTTGTATTGAAATGCTTGACATAAAAGAAAATAAGTTGAATTTCAACGTGTTGGAACATCTCTTGAAAATTTACTCGGTTTAATACCATTTATTTTACAAAACTTAATCCATTCTCTCATAATTTGAGAATATGACCAAATACAATTAAGTGTCATTTTAATAGGATCAAGGAAAGGTGATAATAATTTTAGACCGTCTTGAACACATAAGTTAAGGACATGACATGTACAACGAATATGAAAAAATCGACCCCCTAAATTTGGTTCACATAAGGATTTTAAATCATTGATGGATGCAGTTGTGGGAACACAGAAAACTGGGCGACGCATGCTGTCCCGGGTTCGCGGCCCGGTTGGGAGTACGGAGTAGCCACGGGGGACTAAACCGGAGAATAATGGAGTCGCCACCCGGTGTGAACCGGGAAAATGAGATTTAAGGCCGCACTCACCCCTCGCAAGGGAAGACCTCAAACCGTTGGGTTCGGAATGGTCCCTTACTTATGCCATTTGTAATGAAAGGATTTACATAATAATTTAATCAGGCTTAAGTAACACTTATTCCTAAGAATATCATGCTTCTATATTCACGGGTACAAATAACACTTATACATACATTTCACATATATCTCATATCTAAGAACACATGCCTGAAAATACCTCAAAGTAACAATGAACATACAACTTCATTCAGCATATCATATTCATGAAAAACACAAGCATACATAATAACCGCACAAGCATACATGTGAGCACTTTTCCAAGTGATACGTGGAATTGTATCTCAAGTACAGACCGCATTACCGTCCATTCGGAATCGGCTACGGAATTTATGTATGGGTTTCCATCCGATATATCACAAGAAATAATACTCCAAAGTCATCATGGCATATGTATATGAATCGTAATGCGTTAAATCAAGACTAAGGCAAACGACGCAACTAATGGAATAAACATGCTTTTCATTATTATGTGCACAAAGATAAGAATGACTATGTGTGGTTCCATAAAAATCACCTAAGAAACAATTATACATGGCATGTGATGAATATGTCTCAGTTCAGTGTGTTCGCGTTCGTGTAGCGTTCGTAAACGCGTTCGAACGGTAAACAGAAGGTTCGCGTTCGTATGGCGTTTGATAACGCGTTCGAACGGAAATGAAACAGAATGCTCACGTTCGTATGGCGTTTGTTAACGCGTTCGAATGGAAATGAAACAGAATGCTCACGTTCGTATGGCGTTCGGGAACGCGTTCGAACGGAAATGAGACCTGATGCATGATAAGGCAAAAATGCACGCGCGTTCGAGTTGCGTTCGTAGACGCGTTCGAACGGGGACAGATCTGATGCATGAAATGGGGCGCAATAAATAAATGGTGAATAGTACAATGCGAGGCGTGGCACAGCATCGTGGTAAAGGGCTTTAACCCTTCCCCATAGGGGATCTTTCATTACACTTACTAAGCCCATGCGCTCGATCGCATCATGCATACAAACATAAAGACAATTATATCAAATTAAGTATGCCCGATTGAACACATCTTACATCCAACCGAACACACATCAACCGGCGCGGCAAAGCATCGTGGTAAGGGCTTTAACCCCTCCCCATAGGGGATCTTTCATTCCACTTACTAAGCCCATGAGCTTGATTGAACCATGCATGAAAAGAATTAAACACAATAATGTCAAACTTAGTATGCCCGATTGAACGTATCTTGCATTCAACCGAACACACATCAACCGGCGCGGCAAAGCATCGTGGTAAAGGGCTTTAACCCCTCCCCATAAGGGGATCTTTCATTCCACTTACTAAACCCATGCGCTCGATTGAATCATGCATACATAAACGACATACAAAATCCAAATGACGAAAAATAAATAAACCAAAGCAACACAAAAACAAAAGATAGTGCCGTTTACTCAAGCGGTACGTGGAGTTGTGTCCCGAGTACAGATCATATTACCGTCCATTCGGAATCGGCTATGAAATTTATGTCCGGGTTTCCATCTGATATACCGCGAGAGTTGACACATCTCTCATTTCATCCCACAGCCACAACATACAACATCTCATAATTCATGCATATTTATTTACTCACAGGCCACAACATGCAACATGACAATCACACAAGCGATATTTAAGAAATAGTACAAAAGCGAATGTGAAAGATACCCTCAGGTCTAACCTTTTAGCCAACTTTCAGGCTTGCGTTTCACGGACGTCGGAAGGGTACAGCTCCTCAACTTCTCCGGTTCACTGGTTTAGCGTCCTAGCTCACTGCTTTGCTGTTTGGACTCTGTTCTGCTACTGTTCGGCCTCTGTTTTGCTGCTCACTGTTCAGGTCACCTGTTTTGACGTTCCCACGGACTGTTCCGAGTTTTGTGTGGGTTCTTAGTGCAGTTGTGTGTGATTATTTTTAAGATTATGAATGCAGTTTTTTAAGTTACTGTTTTTAAGGTTTTTAGGGAATGTTTTAAGTGTATTTTTCTGTTGTTTTAGGGGTTAAATTACTGATGTTTGGGCGTGATTTAGGGACTGGTTTGGGTCAGTTTTGGTGTGTTTGGGCTGCTGTTTGGAGGTATATTTTCGGTGATGGAGGGCTGCTGTATGGGGGGATTTTCGGTGATGGGTAGAGGTTTAGGAGGGTGCTGTTTTTCGGTTATGGAGTGGAGGAGATGAAGGGAATTGCTTATGTTCTTTTCGTTGCTATTGTCGTGAGAGGTTAAGGTTCTTTGTGTTGAGATTTTTGTGTGAGTTCTGTATGAGCTAGCTAGGTTTGAAAAGGTTGGTGAAGGGTTGTTTATATAGAGAAGGGCTAGGGCTTCACCTTGTCTCACAAGGAAGGGATCCTGCATTCAATTTAGGATTTGGTCTTAAGGAAAGTCAAAGATTGAGGGGAGACAAATCTTGGCTAGAATAGGAAGTCAATATCTTTAATTTTTTATGATTGATTTTAATTAGGCATGACATCTTTTTAATTTAGTGTGTGATTTGTTTAGTTAGGAAGTTAATATATTTGATTTATCTTAATTAGGTATGATTATATTTTGTGTTTTATTTAATTGGTAAATGGTTTAAATATTTTATTTAATGTTTAATGTTTAATTTAATTAAATTGGGATGTGTTTTATGGGCTTTGGGGAGCTAAATGGGCTGGGGTGCGAGGCTAGCAGCAAAACCAGAAACACCGACACCGTTCGAACGCCAATTCGAACGCTACACGAACGTCCGCAATCTGCCTGACGTTCGAACGAAGTAAAGAACGCAGCACTAACGAAGACAGTGAGCTTGTTTATTCTGAATTTCCCCTTCCGATATCCGTTTCTCGCGGCTTCCGTGACTCAAAAGGTAGTGCCTCCAAATGAGACTCATCATCGGGTTTCACATGCAAAAATACAATGCCTACAGCAGTATTTGCAGATACATTATCAAATCCAATTGTTAAAATTTTATCTATTAAACCATATTCATCAAAAATTACCTTCATCATTCTATAAATATTTTGTGCAGTATGTTGGTCATCAAAAACTCTAAATGCAATAAGTCGTTTTTTCATTGTAAATGATGCATCAATCCAATGACAAGTCACACTAATGTATGAGTGTGTTTGCCAATGGTCACTCCAAATATCAGAACATATAGAAATACGACCTTTCATCTCTTTAATATTTCATTTAAAATAATTTTACCATCTTTATATAATTTAAAAATATGACGTTTTGTTGTGTTTCGAGTCATTCTACATGCAGAAGGATTTAAAGCATTATGCACGTAATTAGTAAAATGAAGTTTTTCACCAAAGCTTAAAGAAAGATGTGCCATACAAGTTAATTTCTCAAATTCTTCTCTATTTTTTGCATCAGAATATTTAAATAAATCTACAGCACTCGTACCTCTACTAGATGATGCATACCTGGCCATTTGAGTTTGCGTCGTATAAATTCCAAGTTCAACCGGATGATGCCTTTCCATGTGCTTGATCATATTGCCGTATCCACCAACAAATTTGTAGGAAACCCCACAATAGTTGCAAATCGCACTTGAACTGTCATCGTTTAATTTTTCTAAATGAAAATGAATTTTGAAAACATCAGATGAGCTTGCAATTTTTCGTTTAAGAAATAAGTAAGAAAAATAAGAAAATTGACTAATTGCGAATGATAATAACTAATTGAATTGAGATTGAGAATAAAAGAATTGTAGGAATTGAGAGAGTTGAGAATTTGGTGTGTTGCAATAATGAAAAATGAATCCTATTTATAGAGTTTTCGAATTTTTTTGATACAAAAAATGCCCCTAAATATAACCATTTTATTACCGTTATTAGGGATATATTAGGAATTTATAATTTATAATTTTTTTATGCCTTAATGGTATTTTTTTTTTATTTTGAGGGCAGGGAGCCGTTGGCTTCCTGCCCTCCCCCAACGGCTAGTAGCTGTTGGGGTTAAGGTTCATGTTGGAACCCTACGGTTCCAACCGGAATTGTTTCGGTTCCGGTTGAAACTTTTGAACCGGTGGAACCGTAGGTTCCACCGGTTCGGAACTGTTCGAGTTGGGGTCGAACCCCAACCGAACCGGTCGGCCACGATTCCGATTCTGGAACCGGTTTAATACGGTTTATGGGTATCTTTATATGACTGCATCCGAGAAAATGCCAAAGCAGTGAGGGTGTAGTTGATAGAATTTTATCCATGCCGGATGTATATTTGATAGTAGACAAATTCAAATGAAAGTGGAAATCCTGAACGTGTCAAAGCTGTCATGACTACATTGGTAGCTTGAGTTTTTCATTGGCAAATGAAGTCTTGATACGCCTCATTGTGAACGTGCCAAAGCTGTCATAACGAGAAACGGTCAGGACCAAAATCAGGAGTCACATTGAGTGTGATTGACAATGAGTTGTCTACCTAATGAATATACGTAGGCGAGATCGTGCCAAAGCTGTGAGCCGAAATATATTCATGGGGACCACCTCTCACTATGGAATTCGATTTAATTATTGAATTTCCATTTTCCGTTGGGGATTACGGTATTACGTAAAGTAGTGGGAGACACTGTTGGGTTAAAAATCCATAACTAAAGCAGTGTGTAATATCATGGAAATTTCTGCTTTTGTTTTCCTTTATTCTATATTGTTGATAGAATTTATATTTCTAATCCACTGTATGTATATTATTTGAATATGTTTTCTGACTTCACTTATGGTTGCGAAGTTCTAGAATAGGTCCTAGAATCTTAGTAGACTTGGATATTGTTAGATTAGTCAAAACCATCGGGAACTGTTGTTCTGATTTTCTTGAAAATCAAGATGGTTAGTAACTTAGTTTCTAAGTCATGATAAGTAATATAAATAAATATCTATTTTAGGATATAATTATCTAAAGAGAATAGTTTATTGTGCTGTAAGAATTGACGTGAATTAGTTCATGTCTTGAGATTCTTGACTGGCATTAAGAAAACTCCATTAGGTATTTGTTTATCTTATAATGACGTTTCTTGGCTTTAGTGACTTTTAGAAGCCACGTGTTTGACACAGTTTGCTAATAAATTATTTGCAATTGTTGTGAATAATTGAAGGCAAATTATAAAGCTAAAGAAAATAGATGTGTATAGTTGTGTGTTGAGAATATCGATTCACACAATACGACAACTGTAGTATTGGATACCAGATCTCCCATCTAGTTATTTAAAATAATGTTTAATGATTGTTTTGATATTTGATATCAGAACTTGCGACTATTGGATAGTTACTTGTTCTTTATAAACAGTTGTTACATATTTTAATATGACTAGTAGTGTCATTGATGAAAAGATAAACATTAAGAAAAATATTCGGTTAACTAAATAACTTAGAACAATGCTTTATGAGATTTTATCACATAAGTATTATATGCTTATTACATATGGTAAATGATGGTCTAATACAAGATCACACCATATATCCTTATCCATTTAATGAATATTGTATTCAGGAAGTAATTAAATCTCATTTAACCAATGATCGTCATTGGACCACAGATTTATTAAACTAATACTTTGGAAGTATGTAGTTTAATGAATTATAAATTGCCATGGATAGTTTTTTTACTTCATAACTTAGTTAATGAATTGTCATGACTTGGTTACATGTTTCTAAAAGAATATATATTGAACGGCTTGAATGGTTCGAGAACTTTCAATATTTTTATGATGAATCGCGGATAGAATATTTTGAATGGTTCAAAGATATCTATTTGAAGTGTTGAAAACTATTTTTTTTTTTAAATTCATTATGAGTCTTTGAATTGTTCAATGATGTTTGATATGATCAAACATATGAATTTATGGCAATTAGTTCTAAGGTTATTCAATGAATTTGATTCTTACTCAATATGATTCTTCTACGATTCCATCGTGATGGAATTGATCAGTGGGAGAAATCGAATCTTATATGATCTGATTCGTTTGATATTGAGTGTTAACGAATTAGTTTTCAATACTCTTGGGGATATGCTCCAGTAACACTAATTCATCCTTTTAATTAAGGTTTCATTAGTTTCTACAGTTACATATATGATATGTATGGGAATGATAAACTAAAATGGAACTACATAATTAATAAGATGAAATGACCCTACGATATCTTCCGTATAAGTTTAATAGGATGTCAGAATCATTTCCAAAAGTATTTGATATTTAATAGTTCTGTTGTTTTCTTATTGAAGAAAATTATCCTATAACTTATAGTGGGAGCGATATTTGATATCGATTTCTGAAGTTAACATTAAACCATAGATCTAAGATTGTTCCTAGCTTACTACGATCAAGTTTTGAACTTGATTAAGCTTTCGTTATGAATAGTTCATAAAATGTGCAAATTATTTGCGCAGCAAAAGCAATGTGAGCTAATTAAAGGTTTGACCTTTACAGTATGACAGTGAGAAAGGTTTTACTTAGTGATCTATTGTAGATTCTGAGGAAACTTGTCTCTAGTCGCATTGATTGAATAATTAAAGATCTGTTGGTTAATGTTGATATTAAACTTTGTATTTTGGCAAAAGAATGCAAAGTGGCGTTCCTAAATGTTTTCTTCGAATGAGAAATCCGTTGTGGTTTCTTTGTTTGAAGAGTTCATTCTAGAATAGCCCTAGAGTTTGTATTCTACTAAGATCACAGTTTGATATACTAGTTTATAGAGCCTATTGTAGACTCAAATAAGCTTTTCGGAAATCTGTGTTCTCTAATTTTAATACAGTCAGATTGTCTGATTTTATCAAAGCATAAAGAATACATATGTAATAGTAGGGTCAGTGGGAGCGTACAAATTTATTTCTAGTGTTGTATATCCTAACGACATTATCATTATTAATGTAATAATGAAATGTTTGTGAGGTAAAAGGTTTACCTAAGTCTTATTTTCTCCGTGAAAGCAGTGGGATTAGTCTTTGTTATATTTGATATAAAGTTTTATATATGATATAAAACATGAGACTTGTGAGATACTCTCATTAGTCATGCATTAGATATGATCTAATAAAAGACACATTAAAACTATCTGTATGACAGCTAGTATAACTGTTTGACAGTTAGTGTGTCTCTTGTATATAGTATTAATCTTTCGTAAAGGATGATTCCTTTGTCGAAAGAGAAATTGATTAGAATGTCTAGTCAATATGATGCATCATATGATGATAGCGTAATTAATACTATATTATGTGCGATTAAAGATATCAATTTAATCGTAATAGTTACAAGCTATTTTGATACGCTGCAGACTATAGGATGTGTCTTGAAACATGTTCTTTATTATCTTTGAGATATTAAGAACAAGTTTCTTATTCATGGACAATATAATACGCAACCATTAGGGTCAGATTAATTTTGAGTCTAATTATGACATTAGATGGTCTATGTCATATAAATTCAGAAAAGATGCAGTGGAAGTGTCACGGTTGATTCTACTGTATTAGTGAAATTCGTTGCAACTTTTGAAGTATTGACTTGTGAAATTGCATAGTGATATCATAGATTAGAAGTTTTGATATTAATATTGTGTTTGTGGTTGTCTGCATAATATTTTGGATTTGATCTCTAAATACATAGATGATTTAATAGCTATAGCACAATATTGATATCGCATCTAAGTCATATTAATGTAGAACTTGGGTTCTACAAAATATGAATGATGATGGTTAAGGGAAACAATTAGGTTTGTTGGACAAACTTAATATGTTATAGCAGACCTACTTCATGTTGCCTACCTTTTGAGTGCTAGGTGAGCTCTAGAAAGACATGAGTATGTGATACACATTGAGATGTGTATATGATACCGTGGATTGGCACTAGAGTAAGTGGGAGAAATTGTTAGGGTTGGTGCTCAGAGTGTCAATCTGGATCGTATTTATGTCCGATTCATGAATACGATCAATGCATTTTTTCATAATATTACTTATTTATATGGTATCACCTCTTGTCTTTTATATACGTATTCGATCTAATTACAATTAGATATCTAATTATGATTAGATTGAAACTAAATCTAATTTAGTGATACGTATATATTAGACAAAGACCCTAGGATTTACAACGTAGTGCGCAGTTACAACGTAGTTTGTAATTGACATTGGGAAGCGTCACTATAAGTTGTTTATCCTTAAATAAAATTCCTGGTCAAGATTTACTAACACGGGTCGGTTAGTAAAATCTGATGAGACCAGTACATGTCATATATCGTGACTTGGTCTGTTGGTTTATCCCAATGAACCATGAGTCTCAGGAGACTCGTATAGACATGTAGGTGTTTATTTGATAAACACTGAACGACTCACTGAAGATTTCCTAATAGATGGTACACCAATGTCAATAGGAATCTTCTCGAGTTGAGCGAGCAAAGTGATCATTCGACTTGAGATACCATAATGGATATATGAGTTATCCTCCACACTTTGATGGCAGTCACGTCACCGATCTATTTAGATCATACCTCCACATGTTCGTTGGGTGTAGACTGATGCTCATGATATCCAGTGCATATCAAGATAGAATTCGTCAGTCCTGTGTACATGGCATATATATCCTACACGTGTTTGCGATCTAGTAAATATGTGGTCGTGGTATAACTTCGGAAGCAAGTTCCGAGTGTTATTTAGAGATCTTAAATTTGAAAGTCGACTATATTATAACATAAGGATTTGAGGTTTTTATCTATATCCCAGGTATAATATGGATAGCCTGTGACAGAGGGATTATACGTATGCAATGACCTCGACTTGTATAGTTTAGCGAGATTATTTGTGGTGGTCATAATTCATGAGTGGGTGAATTATGGACACGAAATTGGATTTCATGACGGATAAACCTAAACTTAGAGAGTCCCACAATATGAAGTGTACTCGTTGAGCACTTGGGCAACTCGTTACAAATAATATAGATTATTCATAACACTTCACCGAATTAAATGAGTTAATTCGAATCGTTTAAACGGTTAAACGAAAATACATGCATTAAGGGCATTTCGGTCAATTAATAATTAATGTGTATTTATATTTGATACAAAATTTGATTTGATACATATTTATTATTTGTCAAATGAGACTTTGACACATGCCATTAACATATGTATTTGTTATTTAATGTAAATAAAAATACATATATAATAATAATCGCATTAATTAATTATTTAGATGTTTAAATGTTAAATATCTAGATAATTAAATAATATCATTATCACATAAATATTAAGCAATATGTTTGATTATTATTGGTTACATGTGGCATGATTTTATTAAGCTTAAAGTTTACAAATTGGATTTGTCAACTTAAGGCTTATTATTATTTAATTTGATTAAAACTGACCAAATGACCAAAATGCCCTTATTCCTACCCCTAAAGTCGGTTTGGCTCACTATTTAAAGTTTGAAAATTTTGTTTTCTTCAATAATAAGAAGCCATGGCCGAAATCCACCTCCATGAAAGCACCCAAAAATTTCTTGAAGAGTTGAGGAAGAAAGTGAAGAAAATCAAGAAAAAGTTTGAGGAAATTGCAAGATTTGGAGGTAATCTTCAATAATCTTAAACTTAGAAAGCTTGTTTCTTGTTCTTGAATATCTAGAATAGTTCTAGGGTTTCTTCTTTTCTTAATTTTTGGGCCTTTTTGATTTGGAGGATGGATTTGGAGGCTAGATGCAAGTGTGAAGTTAGATTGGATAATATTATTGTAATATTAGTTCAATTTTGTCATTTGATGACTTGTTTCCATTCTAGTGTGTTATGACCACTCTTGTAACTCCTAGAATTGTTCTTGAGTTCTTCATAGGTGGTGACTTTGGTTGGTGTTTGTATTAATATGATTAATATTGAGAAATTTGGATTTAAAGCATGAAAAAATGATATTTTTGTTACAAAATCAGATCTAGAAATTCTGTATTTTTGGTGATGAAAAGTATGTTGTATAAATGTATTGGATGTGTTTTGGGCATTGGAATAATTGCTGAAAATTATTTCGGAGTTGAAATATGCGAAAAACAGCGAAAAACGACGTTACCGGGTGAGTTTCGGGCTTACCGGGTGTCTGCTATCCAAACAGTAAATTGGCAACTATTTGGGTAGCCCATGAACTACCCAAGAACTATTGGAGATGACCTGGGCAGCCCCCATGTGTGTTGGTTGGTCGGTTCGGACAAAAACGCGTTTTACGCCATTTTGCGGAAAAACGTTTTCGTAAAAGTTTCGCAATGTTTCTTACCTATTTATGTCGTTATTTGATATCGAATAAATATATTTAGGTGAAATATGAATGAATTATTCATATTGGATATTGAATAATTTATTTGGTAATTTTAAAAAGTTTTAAAATTATGATTTCACCAGAACCGCGAGCTTCCACTGCGCCCACGCCAAAACCCCAACATATATTACAAATTATGAGGAAGGAACACACGTATGAATGGGCCCGTGGGGAATTCCTTCAAATATTAACAGAGGAAATCCTCCCCATTGGGAAGAAAATGAAAAAAAATCAAGATTTATAAGGATTCATGCCACCAATAACTGCCAATTAGACAATGACAGACTTATATCTTATATGACTTCACAACAATTAGTTAGAGCCACCAATCCAACTATCAATCCTGTAATTTATGAAGATGAAATGCATACATGAGTGGGCTCAGAGGTCATTCCTCCAATTGTCAACAGAGGAAATCCTCCACAAATACACTTTAAGTATCACAGTTCTTGTAATCATGCAATTAATTCTCAATGTGAGATTAAAAATATTATGCAGGACATGATCGATAGAGACATATTAAAGTTTCTAAAGAAGAAGAAAAATATTCCTCTAATGACATATGTGCACCGTTCTTCAAATGTCAAAATGAGAAAAAAGAGAAAAGGCTGCGCAAATCCATCCGAGAACGATAGTCTCCAAGATTTAGGTTCCCAAGAAGTATTTGGTGTATGAAGATAAAGCAAGATGGAGCCCTAAGAATAAACAGACAGCTAGAACTTGGTTTCCTCAGAGAGCCCAACCACCTCATGCCTTTCCTTTTCAGAGAAGATAATCGAAATTAATTACTCCTCCAATAGTTAAGACAAACAACCAATGGCACATGATGAAGCACAAAAAGTTTTCTGAGAAATTTTTCCGAACTCTAAAGAGAATACTCATACACCAAAAGACTACTCTAAAAGGAATGAGGAGATAACATATAAGTCTGTGAAAGCCAAGTCAAAATTTTATGGGAAATCCATTGAGGATCAAGAATCAGTGGGGAGCTTAGATGGTAGGGTTAAATAAGAGCTTGCATGTGGAATTATTATTCTTGTTGATTGCGTCATGATAAGTCTGACTCAATCATTAAACTCCCAGAAGGAAAATGTTCAGAAAGAATATGATGAAAAGACCACAAGATATGCCGAACTTGCAAGTCCATCTCCTCTTCAATTGAAGGAAAAAAGTATTAATTGGGAATGACTATCCATGTCTCTAAATGTGAAAGTCCAAAAAGAGCAGTGTTCGAATTTGTGGTACATCAAGCTCTCTGCATTTTCCAGTTATATTCTTTTTTTTTATATTTATTTTTATTGTATTTTGAGTACAGTAGCCATCTACATGACTATATCATATATTTGTTCATTTCTTAACTTGCTGTAAAGTTCAGCCAACCGGCCACTTTAAGTATAAATAAAAGAATGAGCTAACATATGGCTTGCTAATTCTGGGTGTGACTCACAAGTAAAAAAAGATGGAGGATTTCCTCCAATTTTTGGGTCATTCCTCTAAAGATTCGATAATTTCCTTCAACCTTTTGTATGAGGTTCTTGAAGGAAAATAATCAATGAAATTGTCAAATTGGCATTCTGCAATTAAGGAAAAATAATACCACCAATAATATCTTCATTCTCTTAGTTGCGAGTCAAAATTTTCAATTATAATATTCAAGCCTAAAAGTGGCAGGAATGGCAGGCCAATAGTTGCAACAGATCCTACTCCTCCACTAAACACCCACAATTTCAGTTTCTTTTAACCTCAATACAAAAATTTCCTACCACCATTTTCAGATATGAAAGGAGAAGTAGCAGGCCAATGGTCACTATATACTCTCATGATCGCAAATCATTCAATAAATACCCACAAATTCCATTCCTCCACATACCAGACAAAAACCTTATACCCAAACACTTTCACAATGCCAAATCCATCCCAACAAGCATGCCATAAACCAAAAATTTTCAAACAAAAACTTAAGATCCTAGACATTGAATCTCATGGAGCTGAAGGAAATAGAAAAGAGGGAGGATACTTTGACGATGAAGTCAGGAGCGAGCCTAATAGAGCCACGATTGACTGAGAAAGAGCGGATGTGGTGACTTCCTGGACTAGAATGCGCTTAGGGTTGAGTTTTGTTACTTAAGGACAGTGCGGCAAGGATGGTCCAACTGATGGAGAGCACGAATCGTGGTGACTTCCTAGACTGGAATGTGCGTAAGGGTTACCAAATAAGGAGCAGAGCTATTGTCGCTGGTGGTTGTGATGGTGAAACGCTCGCTGACTGTAGTTGTTGTTGGGATTTATGTCCTAGAGCTTCATGTATTGTAAACAGAATTGATTTTTGTAATAATAATAAATGCATTATTCATTTTATTAAAGTTGTTTGATTTATATCGCATATTGTCCAATTGTCTTGTTTACCTTGATTACTCTTGTACCTTTAGACTTTGTGTATGTTTGATGCACAAGAGGATTTAAGTCTAAAGTTAGTAATCTAAATAGTCCATAGAGAGCAAACAAAGAGGGTACTTTGTTTGTGGTATATCTATAGCTGCGGTCTATTCTATACTTGTATGACGACCTTGATCCGGGATCGTTCATGTAGTGACATGGGAATGGAGGCACCTTGTATGATAAGATCATATAGGACTGGACTCAGATAAATACGAATTTCTTTTAATATCCGTTAACCAAAGAAATTCATTTTATCTAATAGATGGTCATATATGGATTCGATCTTAATCCTGAGTGTATTACGAACTCTTGCATGACAGGCTATGTCATTGGATTTACTATGGTGAGGTTGGTGTTGCATTCCCGGCCAATAACTACGTATTTTGGGAATATGGTTTGGTATGTAGCTGGGAACGTTTTACATAGATATGGAATCCACTCCTTCTTACAAGAAGCAAATGAATATCTCTTTTAGGAGTTGATTCGGGACTTGAACAATTTGAGCGCTCAACTTTTCTATTACGAATAGAAAGTATTTTATATTCATAATTGTTATGAATTAATTGTTCATTATAGAATCAATGGTGCTTAAGAGACAAAATATTTAGAGGGGTTTAACGGACTTATGACCCGGCTCTATTTATGAGATATTCGTGAAGGGCTATATCCATATGTAATGACTATATCGATGGTTTGATGACATATAGTCCATTAATTGAATTCTAAAATTTTAAAACCTATAAGTGAACTAATTTTTTAAAAGTTAAAATTGATTAGATCACTTAAGAAAACTTGATTAAATTAGTTTAATTAAGTTAATTGGTTAGTAGAGACTAATCGGGATTAGTGAATAAAATTTTTAAAGTTAAAATTGGTTAGATCACTATATCATCAACTAGTATTAATTAAGGTTATGACTTTAGCCGAGCATAATCTAAGATTCATAAAATACTAGTGAGATAGAAACCTTACTCTTTTTAAATAGTGAGTGGGAGAGGGGTATACCATAATATATCCCACGATCTCCATTGTTATCCAAAAACGTGAGATTCAATAGGCGCATCGAGACGGCTTTGCTTTCGTCCCCCTACGGATGGTGTCCTTTTGGATCAATATCAGGTTTGGATTCCGAAAGGATAGGGACTCTAGATGTATCTGGTGATTTGACCTACCCTACGGCGACACTTCACTAGTTAATTCCAAGGGTTCCGAAATAATGGGCCACACTCACAAAGGAATGATTAAGTTGTTAATCAAAGCTTCCTTGATCAAAATAACGGTAGTTGATTAATATAGGAATAAGAGTTATTTCAGATGTATTAATCAATTGAGAATGTCTCAATCTATCATGCGAATACTTGACCTACCCTACGGCGACACTTATTTGTGGGATGATAGATAACCGTGGCATAGTAATTCTTTTAGGTTTCTAATTCATTATACATTGATCATGCATCATGTTTAATTTTATGCCTAAATGTTTGACAATTTTAACATGCGATGAATGAATATTGAATGCGCGTTTATTATTTTTTAGCCATGGCATCTGCAATAATCTCCATTATCAAACAACAAGAAAAATTAACCGGGGATAATTATGTTAAATGGAAAAGTGACATGAATGCTATCTTGGTCTGTGAAGACCTTAAATTTGTCCTAATGGAGGAATGTCCTTTTGAGCCAGCACCTAATGCTGGCAGAGCTGCACATAATGCCTATAATAATTGGATTAAAGCTGATGAGAAAGCCCATAGCTATTTGATAGCATCCATGTCTGAGGTTCTTGCTGCACAGCATGAGCCTATGGCGACAACATCAATGATTATGCACTCATTACAGAACATGTTTGGGCAACCTTCAGACCGGCAACAATATGAGGCAATTGCCTATGTATTGACCGCTAGAATGAAGGAAGGCACATCAGTCCGAGACCATGTGTTAAGGATGATGGTTCATCTTAATATGGCTGAAACCCATGGTGCACGTATTAATGTGCAAAGCCAGGTGACAATGATCATGGAAACCCTTCCGAAGAGTTTCCTGTAGTTTAAGAGCAACTGTTCTATGAACAAAATGACTTTCATATTGACTGAACTGCTGAATGAACTCACCAATTACGAGTCCGTTATGAACGGTCCTCGTAGGCCCAATGTTGAGGCAAATGTTGCCGAATCTTCTAAATCTGCAAAGATGAAGAAGAAAGGCAATTGGAAGGCAAAGGAAAAACCAATGAAAAAGAAGAACAATAAAAGCTCCAAAGGAACCAATACCAAAGGAAAATGTTTCCATTGTGAACAACAAGGGCATTGGAAAAGGAATTGTCCAAAATACCTTGCAGAGCTTAAAGAGAAGAAGAATACAGGTAAATATGATTTACTTGTCATTGAGTCTCTTTTGGTGGAGGATGATAAATCCATATGGATTGTTGATTCTGGTGCCACTAACCATGTTTGTTGTTCTTTGCAGCTACTTGACTCATGGAGGGACCTTACTGAAGGTAGCTTTACCATGAGAGTTGGGACAGTGGATGTTGTTTCAGCAAGAGCAGTGGAAGTTTCAAATTTGAATTTTAATAAAAGTTATTTATGTTTGAATGGTGTGCTATATATTCCTGGTTTTCGCAGGAATTTGATTTATGTAACAAAACTTATGGAATGTGGTTTTTCTGTTTCGTTTAATAATAAGTCGGTTATTATTAGTAGAAATGGATTAAATATATGCACGGGAAACTCCGAAAATAATCTATATGTTTTAAGGCCGTTAATGCATGAATCACTGCTTAATACTGAAATGTTTAAGATTGAAAGATCTAAAACTAAACGGCAAAAGATTTCTCATGATGATACTTATTTATGGCACCTTAGACTTTGTCACATTAACCTTGACCGGATAGATAGACTAATTAAGAACGGAGTTTTAAATCAATTAAAACTTGGTACTTTACCTGTCTGCGAAATGGAACCAATAAATAGTTTTGAATTTAAATCTAACTTCGGGGAAAAAATGATTTCGCCCTTTTTTTTAGCGATGTTACTATTATGTCAAAACGGTGATGTCGTCAGGTAATCAAGTTAAATGAAAATTGATCATCACCCCCCTCCCTGCCAAGCCTGCCACGCCCCCCTCCCATTGTCCCCTTGCTAACTTACCAAATTGCCCTTATCAATATTACAATGATTTTTTTTTTTGGAAAGTTATAAATATTATATACATTACAAAATATATATATTTATATATATTAATTTTAAAATAATTATATAATAATTATAACACCATTTGTCATTTTAATAATTATTTTTTATTTTATAATTTTTTGATTATTTGATTTTTTTTTAATAAATATTACAGTTTTCGTATCTATTCATTTATTTTTTTGATTCATTTTTAATTTAATTAATACTACTTATATATTAAAATAATATAATTTAACCAAATAAAATTAAATTATAAAATAAATTTTTTGATAGTCTATTTGTTTAACAAATCTAATATATTTATTAAAAAAAACTTAAAAATATATATATAAAGTTAAAAATATATAAATTTTTAAAAAAATTATAAAATAAAAAATTTAATTAATAAATTAAAATAACTACATATGTTATTTTTATATTTTATATATATCAATATATAAAAAATGGGATATATTTTGTTTATTTGAGAAATGAATTTGTGAGAAAGATGAGAGGTAAAATCGAAATTGTAGGGGAGAGAAAACTTTTCTTCAATGTCAGGGGAGGGGAAGATAAGGGCTCAAGTTAAATTAAGGTCAATATTTAATACTAATGAGTGATGTGGATCTGACAATCACATCGAGTAAGTAAGTAGTGGTCACGTGACGCTGCTCTGACCTGGCTTTTTAAAAAAAAAAGTGATATTCAAAGTGTATGTAGGTCTCACTTTCTTCACTGTCTTTGAACGTGGATTTGGATTTAAATCTCTGCGAGATTAAAAGAATGCTTTGCTTCCCACAATGATTCTACTGAGCATCCTGCAAAAGTGAATTTTGCCTTTTCATATTTTAAATAATCGTTGAGACGAAAAAAACCCCCCAATGGGGCAACTTTTCGGAAAGTACCTTTCCAAGTGGATATCTTGTACTTTTTTGTTTAATTTTATTTTCATGTAATAAAAAACTCTAGTACCATGGTCATTTTTCTATGATCGAATGCTGTTTATAGCTTTTACTGCAACTAACCAATTCAACCATGTTCTCTCCATCTTTGAAGGGCATTAATGGTATTTTCTAACAGGTGAATTATGAGGCCCAAAATTTTCCAATTTTCAATGCCATTGAAGGAAGATTTAGACAAATATGAAGGGGAAAGGTTCTTGCTCAATCAAATCTTACTAGTAATTTTAACTATCAAGAGAGGAATTCACTTACATTTGAGAGTTTGATGACTAGCCACCTAAAAAAAGTGGCAATAAGAATAAAATTATATATGAACAAGTAATACATAACTAAAGAGTTATCTACGATCGATCATCAAATTTTGGAGAATTTACACAGCAATAAATCTAAGAACTTTCAGTTTCATCCTAAATTTGCATTAAACTTGAAGATGTCAGTGACTGATTATCTATCCAACAGCTAGGGGTGGGCGCGGTTCCGTTTGGTTCGGTTTTTGCTAAAAATTGAACCAAACTATATTTTATGGTCCGGTTTTTTTCCCTCTCAAACCAAACCATTAAATAACGGTTTGGTTCGGATTGAAAATTTTTTAAACCGGAGGTTTACAGATTGGTTCGGTTTGGTTTACGGATTATTCTACTTAAAAAAAATACATCCACTTAAGTGAAGACAAAAAAAACTAGTCTAGCGAACAAATAGTATGAAGTGCTACGGTGTAAGCTGTGACTCCAGAGAACACATGCACTCAATAGAGGATTGAAAAATGAGGCACAATTAATTCTTGTATTTTTTAAAAATTACCTCGAATAATGATGATACAATCATTCTAATTAAGAGACAAATCCAACAGCTTACTTTCGAGAATAAACCATAAAACAAAAAATTTAAGAAAAAAATTATTAACAAATAAATTTAAGAATAAAAGTATTAACAAAAAAATTAAGAATAAAAGTATTAACATACTAATAAAAAGAAAACATAAAGTAAAATTAAAAAAAAATACAAATCTCTTAATAAAAATATATAATTTTTTAATTATAACGGTTCGCTTCGGTTCGGTTTAACAGGTGCGATTCAGTTTAGCATCTGAACCGAACCGTAAATCGTTTGGGGTGGACCAATCCGAACACAAACCGAACCGTTAGAAAAAAACCGTAAATTCGGTATGGTTTGGTTCGGTTTGCGGTTTGATTCGGTTCGGTCTGTTTTTTTGCCCACCTCTACCAACAGCCTTCCATTCTCTAGGTCTACTATAGTATCATCAAATATGTTATACTATTGAAATATTGGCTTGCTTGGTGGTGTAGGGTTTAGGATCTCATCTTAGGTCTTGGGTTCGAATCCAGGGAGTGCGTTTCTTATAAGAGTCTAAGACAGCCAGAGGTTTTACCTGCTTCGCTTAAGCTCGGAATGAGTGATTTGACGATGAGATTTCCAACGATTCCAAAAAACAATCAGCCACTTAGTTTCATATGTTTTTCAAATGCATCAGACTCCAATTTAATATCCTCTGTCGAGGCCTCTATGCTACCTAATATTTAGAAATGTAGGCTAAAGAGATGTGTCAGGTCCTTATCAGTACTTCATCATGTTTGGTTGAGCATGCAATAGATCATGTATGCAACTCATTACTGCACTATGAATTTCCTTTCCTCATGCAAGAAAAATCCAACACATGCAACTTAGAGATGAAGTTCAAGTCCTCTTACTATTCAGTTCTCTTCCTGATAGTTGGGAGATATTGGTGGTTACTCTCAGTAATTCGGCTTCAGAAGGCAAACTTATCATGCCTATAGTAAAAGATGCTCTGTCAAATGAGGAGGTGGGCGCAGATCAGATACAAGCCATTGTCACGGAGAATCGAGGAAGACAACAAGATAAAAATTGAGGTAGATGGAGAGGTAGAAGCAAAAGTATAAGTAAATCCACAGACGGAAGAAAGCCTACTTACAAGTGCTAACATGGTGGCATAGAAAGCCACTTAAAGAAGAATTATTGAAAGCTGCAATGAGAACAAGGTCAAGGCAATTCCCAGCTGAAGAACAACGATGCAGAGACACTAGCAGTTGTCATGGGAGATGTAGCTATCTGCTCTATCTAGGAAGAAACATGTATTCACACCGTAACTCAAGATATTGAGTAGGTGGTAGATACTGCAGCATCCTACCACGTCACCCCTCAAAGGGATTTCTTCACAATATACAAAGCATGAGACTTTGGAGCAGTGAAGATGAGAAATGCCAATTTCTCTCAAATAGTGAGAATTGGTGATATTCAAATGCGGAAAAATACAGTGTATACAATAACCCTAAAGGAGGTGAGACATATTCTTGAACTTCGGCTCAATCTACTCTCGGAGGTAGCCCTTGACAAACAGGGATATGCCAACCACTTTAGCAGTGACACATGGAGAATGATAAAATGTGTCATGATCGTCGCCCGATGGCATATTTGTGGCACTTTATACAAGACTCATGTGAAGATATGTGCTGAGAGCCTCAATGTAGCTGAACATGAGGCTTCTCAAAATATGTGGCACCAGAGACTTGGTCACATGAGTGAGAAAGAGTTATCTAACTTGACAAAGAAATATCTAATCACTGTCTCCAAGAATGTTGCTCTAGATCCTTGCAATCAATGTCTATTCGATAAGCAACATAGATTCTCTTTTAATTTCTCTTCTACGAGAAGATCAGAGTTGCTCAATCTGATGCATTATGATGTTTATGGTCCCTTGAAGGTTAATTCACTAGGCGGTAACAAATACTTTTTGACTTTCATTGACGATGTTTCTCGGAAAGTGTGGGTGTATTTTCTGAAAACAAATGATCAGATTCCGAATTATTTCAAACTGTTTAATTCCATGGTAGAGCGTGAAATAGGGAAGAAACTGAAGTGCCTCTGCACAAATAATGCAGGCGAATACACATCCAGAGTCAATGCCTATCGTATAAACCACATAATTCTACACGAAATGATTGTTCCACGCACTCCACAGTATAATGGTGTTGCTGAAAGAATGAACCACACCATTATGGAGAAAGTCAGAAGCATGATCAGCATAGCTAAGCTGCCAAAGCCATTCCGGGGAGAAGCTGTTTGTTCCGCATGCCACTTGATCAACAGATCACCATCTGTACCGTTGAATTTTTAGATTCCAGAGAAAGTGTAGTCTGGTAAGAATCCATCATATTCTCACCTTAGAAGATTCGACTGTTTAGACTTTGCACACGTATCCAAGGAGCTCAGGTAGAAGCTCAATGCAAGGATTACTCCATGCATCTTCATAGGCTATGGAGATGAAGAATTTGGATACAGGTTATGGGACCCGAAGGAAAAGAAGGTCATCACAAGCAGGGATGTATTGTTTCTTGAAGACCATACAATAGAAGACATTGAAAAGCCCAATATGTCTTCTAATTTCAGTGCTGACAAAACCAATTCAAATCCATACACAACCCCAACACCAACACGAGTGGCCACATATAATGATGGGGTGCATGATATGTTAGAAGCAGAACTATAGAAGGAAAATGGTGTTGAGCAGAGAGAGCTGTGACTTGCTCCATCAGAGATTACAGGATCATTCACAGATCTGAATGACGACAGACCTCCGGGAACCAGTGAACCTCCAGTACGAAGATTTGAGCGAGGTCGGATTCCATCAAACAGATACTCAAGATCTGACTATATTCTGCTTATTGATGAGGGGAGCAAGAAAGTTTCAAGGAAGCTGTATCTCATAAAGACAAAGGAAAATGGCTGCACGTAATGTATAATGAAATGGAATCTCTGCAGAAAAATCATACTTATGAGATAGTCAAGCTCCCGCAAGGCGTGAAGGCACTGAAGAACAAATGGGTGTTCAAGTTGAAGAAATACGGCAACGGAAATATAGTGAAACACAATGCCCGATTAGTAGTCAAAGGATTCCTACAGTAAAAAGAAATCGACTTTGATGAAATATTTTCACCAGTTGTAAAAATAGCTTCAATCCGAGTTATCCTGGGATTGGTAGCCAGTTTGAACTTAGAGCTTGAACAAATGAATGTTAAGACAATATTTCTTCATGGTGATCTACATGAAGAAATCCACATGGAGCAGCCAGAAGGTTTCAAGGTTTCAGGAAAATAGAATATTGTTTGCAAGCTGAATAAAAGCTTGTACGACCTCAAATAAGCACCAATGCAGTAGTACAAGAAGTTTGACTTGTTTATGGTGATTCAAAACTACAAAAGAACTATAGCGAACCGGTGCGTTTACATTCAAAGGTTTCCGGATGGAAATTTTATTGCTCTTTTATTATATATGGACGACATATTAATCGTTGGACAAGATGCAGCGAAGATCAACCAGCTGAAGAAGGAACTCTCTAAGTCTTTTGACATGAAAGACTTAGAACCAGCTCGACAGATTTTAGGAATGCAAATAGTTCGAGAAAGACATAACAAAATATTGTGGCTTTCACATGAGAGTTATATTGAACGGATAATTAAGAGATTCGATATACAGAAAGCCAAATCTGTCACCATTTCGCTAGCACACCACATCAAACTTAGCAATAGTTTATGTCCCTCATCCAAGAAAGAGATAGATGAGATGTCATTGATACCATATTCTTAGCAGTTGGAAGCCTAATGTATGTTATGGTATGTACCAGGCCAGTGATTGCTCATGTAGTGGGTGTAGTGAACCGTTTTCTCTCTAACCCAGGAAAACAACACTGTGAGGCAGTCAAATGGATTCTCAGGTACCTCAATGGTACATCGAAGTTATGTCTGTGCTATGGGGGAGCTGATCCAATCTTAGAAGGCTATACAGATTCAGATATGTGTTGGAGTTGGTGCTTGGAGTGCCAATCCGAATTGTACATTTTATTACTTATAATAAAATAACTACATTTTCATTTCATACCTTATTAATGGTATTGTCATTATGCGTATTAGATTGATGTATAGATATGCTAAGAATGAAATCGACCTTTGAATAGTCTTTTAGTAATACTGGATACTAGGTGATCCAATATTAGGATAAGTATTACTATTGTAAATTATTCTTAAAGTATATATTTCTAGTCGTTGGTTTTGGAATACGGTCGAATTCCTATAACCTAGAAGACTAGCACATGTCGTATATTGGAATTGAAATTCCAATGGTTTAACCCGATGTACCATGAGTTTTGGAAACTCGTATAGACGTGTGGGTATTGGTTGGATCGAATATTGAATGACTCACAAGTGATTCCTAATAGTTGGAAGTACACACCACCATCAATAGGAATCTCCTCGAGTCAAGTAGCATATGTAATCATTTGACTATAGGATAACATTGATTTTGTGTGAGATCTTCCACTCTTTGATGACATGTATGTCAGAAACCTTTCATGGTCTAACCTATAGATGTTCGTTGGGTGTGGACTGATGTACTCAGTAATTAAGTACGAAGCAAGATAGGATCCGTCGACCCGTATATGTACCATAAGGGGTTTAGGTATCCATGTGAGTAATTCACGATTCTTAAGACTTTGGCCAAAGCCGATCACCTAGGGTGGATCGCATCAGTTGTAAATAATCGTGGACATGTCGACATGAGATGTGCGCTTCGGAAACTTGACGGTGTATTCTATTTTTCCTAAGAACAACTCGGATAGCCTACGATGAATGGATTGTTAAACATATGTGATGATCTCGACTTGTATAGTTCAGAAAGGTCGTTAGTATTCTTCGCGAATTCGGAGGTCGCCGAATTACGTACATATTAGTTAGGCTTATATGACGAACGTGTCTGGACTTAGAGAGTCCCACAATATGAAATGTACTTGTTGAGCACTTGGGTAGCCGGTAATTTTTTATAATAAATAATATTCGATATTATAATTATAAACTAAAATAATTAAGTGTTATTGGATAACATTGATTATTTACTTTGACCTGATTGGATTAATCCAAAATCACACAAGGGCTTTATCGTAATTTCATAAATATCTCTACCATTTGAGGATATTTTGGTAATTATAAGTATGTAATAATAGATGGTTTTGACTTGATTTAATTGGATTAAATCAAAGTGATAAACATTTAACTAACTCATTTCCTAATCCTTGTCTTGATTTAATTGAATTAAATCAAAGTGGTAGACATGAAGATTAGTCACACCTAATTATACATGTTTGGAAAAATTAGATTAAGTCCACCTAAAAGTTTATTACAATTTTTATTAATTAAAAATTGCTTAAGTCTTGCTATAAATAGCGAGTTTTAGGAAGATTTAAATTAAGTAAAGCAAAAGCTTAAGAAAACTAAATACAAGCAAAAATTAGAGAAATTAGCCTAAGTTAGAAAAGTGTTTAGAGAAGATTTGTGAGGTCTCTACAACATTTCATCTAGGAGAAATCAAGATAGGATTTTGGGGTAAAACATGCTAGCATTGGAATCAAGATTGGATATTGGAGTCAAGCTTGTTAATCCTTTGAAGTTCTCCAAATATTTCAACAAAGGGAAGTAAATTGGATCTTTGAATCAAACATGCTAGATAAGTTTGATCTTCTCTAAAAGTTATATTTTTCATTAGTGAGACATATAGTGTTGAATTATGTATTAGATATATAATGTTGAAATTAGGCTAATTAATTGCATTAAGATGCTTTGGAAGTATAAACACAATATGCTTGTAATTGGGTCAAAATATTTATGTTAGATATAAACATAATATTAGAGTTTGGAACTCTAGATTAAAGCTTAGAGCTATGGCTACCATTCTAGAATGATTTGACCACATTTGGGTGACTTAGAATTGTTCACGAGACATATCTTATTGGGATTCTAATTTGGTTTGTGTATTGGATTCAAACTTTACGCAAGTGTGTATTTAGAATAAATTTATGTTTTTGTAAAAATATTTTATTTTTGAAAAACTTGATTTTTATTCTATAACATGTGTTGATGTTGGTTTTGATGTTAAAAATTAATTTTGGGTATTTTTGAAGTGTTTAGGTAAGGTTGGAAGAAATTAGGGTAAAATACCCTAATTCATTCACCTTTCTGGAAAGAGAGCTGAAAGATTAGAAAGAAAACAAAAAAAAATATTATTTGCGTGCGCAGTGCGTGTGTGTAACATCCCCTATCCTGGAGATACTATCGGCAGAGAATAAACCGTATTATCCATTTGAGCCTCTGACTACTGACAACTGCTATTCTTAACTCATATATAAACTCATGCATGAGACCATTGCCCAACTCATCAACCATGAATGCATAACACTTTAATACCAATTACTTTGATTTATTACACATTATAACTCTTACAATGATCACTATAATGCAATATGTATGTAATATTTACTATATAACATATATGTTACATGTCATTTCTTGACTCTGACCGAACTGGACTTTCTCCCTAACTTGACCTGATGGACCAACTCCCTAGTGACTGTCATCAGTATTCATTCTCCCGAGCTCATCCTCTATGAACCTGCAAAAAAAAAAAACATTGGGAGTAGGGGAGTTAAATCGTTGAACGATCTAAGTGAGTGGACGATTAAAACAAAAACTGATGTGTTTTTATAAAAACTTTCGGTTACAAAACCCGATCTGTCACCAGAAAAGCCATCTTTTATGAAAACACTTTTCTTATCTGAAATCCTCACTTTTCTGTAAAACTTTTCTGTAAGAACTATTCTGTCTGCAAACTCTGAATCTTTTCTATGAAAACTAAATTTTCTTTCTAAAAATTCGTTTATAAAGCTTTTTTTTCTGAAAATTGGAAAACTGTATCTCAAAAAAACTTTTTTTCTCTGAAAATCTATCACTGAAATATGTCTCTGAAAAACCTGACGTTTGGGGGCGTTAAGTATCGCCGTCCCCTCATACGCCTAACTAGAGTCAGGAGTGCAAAACCATGACATTGAGGCGTTATGTATCGCCGTCCCCCAAAACATGCCACTACTTGTCCCTGAAACTAGTGGTCTTGGGGCGTTACGTATCGTCGTCCCCCAAGCTATTGAACTAGAATTGAGGGTGTGAATCCATGCTACCCTACAAGCTCTGAATCTATGATCTATGGGCATTTGTTATCCCTAGTCCTGAACTAGGATCTGGGGGCGTTATGTATTGTCGTCCCCTCAGTCCTCTACATGTGCACATGTTCTCTCCATCAATTTCATATCTGTGACAAGTTATATACTGAGGTGGGTTTTCCCCCATGCCTCGAAAACATAAAAGTCAAGTTCTAAATCGTTCTTTCAAAAACTCAACATATAAGAAAACTTATCTTTTAGAAACATACTATTTCTTAAAAAAACTGGTCAAAAGTCTTGCTACCGCCCTAAAATGTTCAAAAGTAAGTCTTGAGTCAAACATTTAAATAAAATCAACTTTGAAAAGAAAGGTCCACTCACTAATTTGAAGTCCCGCTAGCCTTACTTCATTTCGCTGAAGAAATTTATGGTTCATGCGATGATCTATAATTGATAATCTTGATTAGAAGATGGACTGAGAAAAGTTACGGATTAGGCTAATTTATCTATTCAAGTACTCGTTAGCACTTCACTACATATCATGTGTATATCATGACATAATATATATACGAACTGATACGAGACCTTTGGGGTGTCCTCTAACATGCTAAGGTGAAGCTGGAATGAATTAAAAATATTTTGGGAAATTATGGTCTTCGCATTACGACGAGGAGTCTTGCGCGTCGCGACGCTCACCATTCCAGAAACGAATATTTGAAGAGCGCGTGGAACCCAAAATCAATTCTGCATAAATTACGCGTCGCGACATATGGTGTTTAGCGTCGCGACGCTAGGCCAAAATTCAGGGTTTTTCATCAACTTTTCTATGTCTAATTGCTCAAATACACTTCCACACTTCCATACCACAACTTTTACACAACTCTTTAATCCTCCATATTCACACATCCTATATCATCATCAAAGTAACCCTTAAATCTCAATCTATTCAAAATCTAAGATTTCCATAAACTTTGATATTTTCTTAATACAATTAGTTTCTTAATTTATTGTTCACCTAAATGAAATTCCTAACATACCAATAACACTAACATAGCATTAGTTAATCAAAACCCCACAATCCACAATTCGGGTTCAGGGTTCTTACCTCATTTCCTTAATTTTCTTCATCCTTTAAGTCTCTCATGGTGGCTTTTCTTCTTTTTTAGCTTGTATTAGAACGATTTGTGTCTATCTCCTTCTCTCATTTTTTTTCTTCTTCTTCTTTTTCTTCTCTTTTATTCTTCCCTCCCTCACGTCTCTCTCTTCCTTTTTCTTTCTCTTGAAATTTTTGGAATGAAGGAATAATATCTCTCTTTTATATTAGGGGCCATATGTAATTGATATTTTTTCAGAAATGTGTAGAAACTTTGAGAAATTTAGAGATTTCTCTAGATAAGCCGACGAGTACTATTCATTTGAAATTTTAAGTTACATATTCGGCCTACTTCCGGTCCGAATCGGGAAAACTATTCAACGCAGAAGTTATAGATCTCGATCTCATCTTTCCGATGATATAAAATTCATAAAAATTGGATTTCGTATGAGAACTTTATGGCCCAAATATCATGAGCTGTCTGTAGTAGAACATCGTACCATCTCTTATTGGAATCTCGAAAAATTTACCGATTGTCTCCCAGGTCATTTCATGAGTGTATAAGTGTTCAATCATAATTTATATTATGTAACATTCATCCTAGAATGAAATAGTAGCCGAGATCACCGGTCGTTATAGCCCGCGCACTGTAGCGCACGCATACTCACTGCGCGCACTGAATTTATTTTCGCTCATTCTTGAGCTTCCAGACTTCGATTCAGTCCCGATTTTTTTCTATAAACTCGTAATGGAATATAGTATTTTATTAAATTATTTAAACTTACATTCATGCTTGATATCCACGCGGTAGACTCACTTCCATTGTACGGGGCACCAATCCAACCTTAGAGGTTCCAAAACTGCCCCAACAATATGGTAGGAGATCTCGATGATAGAAAATCTACATCGGGTATTCTCTACACTTTTGTAGGGGGAGTTGTGTCATGGAAGTTAAGATTGCAGATGTGTATTGCATTATCCACAACAGAACCTGAGTATATTGTGTCATGGAAGTAGTAAAGGAAATGTTGTGGTTAAAGCTTTTTCTCCAAGAATTAGGGATCAAACAGACAGAATACAAGATACATTGTGACAGTCAGAGCTCTCTGGACTTGAGCAAGAACTCGATGTATCATTTCCGGATGAAGCACATCAATATTAGCTATCATTGGATACGCGAAGTGATGGATCAATTGATGTTGAGACAATCCAGCCGACATGTTAACAAAGGCGGTTACTCGGGACAAGCTAGAGTTATGTAGTGACATAGCCGGGATAGCTATCAGATGATAATCGCTTCGGTTGTAACTAGAGGGGGAGAATTGTAGTGTCTAGTTACATGTTGTAATGCATGCATTACAACCACCATTACAAGCCTCCAATACAGTTTAGGTGGAGCTTTGAAAAATGGTTCAAGCTTCCAAACAACTTTAGGTGGATCACTATTCATGTGTTGAAATTTTGAGCCTAAGTTTTGCTATAAATAGAGAGCTTAAACCATCCCCAAAAACATTAAGCTTCAAGGTAAGAAAGCTTAGAGAATGTAAAGAGAGTGATGTTTTTGTAAAGTTTAAACACTTTATAAAGTCTATTATTATAGTAATAGAATTCAGTTTTTTCTCATAAACACTCTTCATCGATCAGAGAATCATAATAAATTCCTTGTAGAATATTATTATTTCTTTTTCCTGTCTGTCATCTTCTATGAAATTGTTTTTAGGCCTTTGTTATATTTTGATGTATATTAGCATAATCTGACAATAATTGAGGACATTAATTACTCTAAAGAAATTATAATTCATGACTCAAAGTAATTGTCTGTTTTTATTTTATTATATAATGATCCATATCTTTCTTTTCTTCAACATTTCTTCCGCCGACTTCAACCGCCTTATCACATCGATTTTATCCAAGACGTTTCGGTTTTTATTTATTTTTTTTCTTTTATTTGAATTTTTAATAGAATGTAGATTTCGTGTGTGATGTTTTGTGAATTATTATTATTGCAAATAAAAATAAATGAATTAAAAAACAGTAGTTGTTTTTACAAATGCTGATTATTGCGTAGATCGTAAAATTTTACCAAGAGAGGAAGGAGAATAGAGCAAGTCAAGCTTTCGCCATCTCGGGAAACGTTTTCTCGTTTTCAGTTCTCGTCATAAGCCTGTCTTCGTCGCCGCCATATACCGCTTATTTTTTCGGTGTGTTTTAAAATTCGATTTGGTCTATCAATTCGGGATATTGCGAGAGTCAAAGGTTAGAGATTAGATCAAGATTCAATCGGGAGTCGATCAATGGTCGATAATTAATTTTCAAAAAAATATTATAATTAAAATTAATTTTAGTATTTTAAAAATATTATAAGATTTTTTTAACAAAATTATAATCAAAATATAATAATAATTTAATTTTTTATTTTAATTTGAATAATTTTTTTTTTAAAATTATAGTCAAAAACCCATCCGACCCTCTCCAGTCTTGAACTAGGTCAATGACAGGTGGATTTTTTGGCGTCACCTGGACTGGTCAGAGAATCGGTCTGTAGTCAATCGGATGGACCGATCGGGCCGGTACGAGTTTTAAATCGTTATTTTTTTTCCATTTTTTTCTTTTATTGACGGTTAACTTCATGAACGTGACTAGTGTTGGTAATGGGTCGGGACAGTCCCATTTGTGAAATCGTGATGAAAAATCATCTCAATCTTATCCCGTTATATTTTTTGGGATAAAAAATTATCATGGTCCCATCCATATCCCGTCCCATATCCCGTTAAATCTCGTCTTATCCCGTTAAATTCTGTCTCATCCCGCTAAATATTGTCCCGTTTGAATTTTCTGGATAAATTTTTTATATTGTCCCATTTCATTTTTAAAACGAGATATATTTTTACGTCCCAAATCTCTTTCCAAAGAGAACGGGGCGGAAAAAATTGCCATCCCTACATGTTTGACTTTTATATTTTAATTGTTATATATTTAGACTAGTGTTCTCAGGTTTGACTCTTTATTGGGCTGATAATGTTCACCCAATGTGAGGAGCTGGGCCTATTCACTTCGTGGAGTAATTACATGTGGGTCCCTTTTTGTTTACATTTTCTCAGATAAGGATATAACTTCTTCAATTGTGTCAATTAGGGACTGCAATAACTGGGCACTTAATTCTAACTGACTCATTCAGAGAGCTTTTAAAGTGCAAGAAAGAGGGCTATATATTCATCACAGTTGAACTTCCAGTACAAAATTACAAATATTTATCAACTACAGTGTGAACTTCCAGTACAAAATGAAACGTTTACAAATATTCCTGGACGGCGGTTTGAACTTTCAGTAAAAAATAAATCGTTTCCAAAGCATTAACACAGGCTAAATTGTATAGATGAGCCGATCATCACTTCACATATGGACCGGAGTTGGGATCAAAATCAAGAACATCAAGTTTATCTAAATTTCACCTACATTTCACCGGGATTTAGACCGTCGATCACCTTGTTTGTATGAAGGAACCATGTCTCTGAGTCACCCGCTAAATCTCAACATCCGGTAATGGCATTCTCCAAAAATTCCACGAGTTGTAATCCTCCTGCTAAAAGTAAAAAATCAGCGTGTTATTAGAACCTTTAATATCAAAAGATCCAATTTACATTCCAAAGCTATGTTAGTCGGATCACTTCTTACCTGCTCAACCAATGAGGTTGGCGGGAACATGTCATTGACGAGCGTGTGTAACGATGTGTACGATTTCACATCAATGCGGTGACTATTGGCCACCTCTCCCTGTGAATTTTAGGGAATACATTAGAATCATTTTCATTAAAGAGAGAAGATTTAGATTCTTCTTTAAATAAAGATGCCATGAACAAGGTTTCAAAAATAGGATCGAGGCGCGCCTCACCAGCCTCGGTGACGGACATGCCTCGATGGAGCGAATCTGGACGCCCCGACGCCAATCACGTGATTTGAAAAAAAGCAAGAAATAAAATAAATACGGGAGCTGAAGTCGAGATTGTCAGTCCCTATTCAGCTCCCTCTCAAAGTAAAAAACAAAAAGAAATTGGAAAGCTCTCTTTTGAACCCTAACCCTAAACCTCCTCCATATTCAATTTCTCCATCTCAATCATCAAATCCATCAATCCTCTCTTCATCAACTCCTCCATCTTCAAAGTAAGTATTATCTTCATCCTCATTTTTTGCTGTTTAATTTTTTTTTTTTTTTTGTTGCTGTGCTGTTAATTTAGGGTTGGCATATTGTTAGGATTGGTATATGATTTGTATAGGGTTATTTTTTTTCTTGCTGTTTAATTTCTTATTTTTTGCGGCAGTTCTGTTAATTTTTCTTTCTTTTTTTTTTTTTTTTTTTTTTTGCTTCTGTTTATTTATTTATTTTTTAACTGTTTAATTTTTTCTTTTGCTGCTGTTATTTTTTATTTTTTATTTTTATTCTGCTGTTTACTTTTTTTAGTTTTGCTGCTGTTAATTTCTTTTGGTTGCTTTTTATTTTCTAATATTGTTTTGAAATGTTGTAGATGTCATGTCATGTCGACTCAAAAAGATCCAACTTGGAAATATGGGCATGAGATTGATGAAGGAGATGAAACATTAGACCCACATTTCATGCCATTATACATAAATGATAACCGATTTAAAGATTAATGGTTATTTTGTTTCATGAACCTGTTTTCTTATGTTTCATTTTATTTAGATTTGATGAATGCTTTTATGTTTTATATTTTATGTTTTAGTTGATATGGATGATTTGATTTTGTTGATTTCATGAATTTAAGCTTTTATTATATATATATATATATATATATATATATATATTTATTTATTTTTTTATTTTTTTTCCCATGTTCTAATTAGGGCTACCGCCTAAACCGTATACCGATTTTTCAAACCTTGGCCATGCAAGCATCAGTAGAAAACATGTACCTTAGGGTTGATGATAAAAATCTTCCCCTTCGGAATCCCAATCTTCCTGTAGCTGAGCTCATCAGTATCTCTATTTCCAAAGCCCGCATAGAATGGATTGTAGTCTGATGGGAAGAGTTTCTTAATATCCTGCAAAAGATGAATCTCCAAAATTATATTCTGCAAAATCAGAAAGAAGAATTTAAATGGGAATGATAATCATTTCAAGCATACAGTATTTACCTCTAAACAAGCAATCTTGAATTCATGCGGCGCTCTTCTAATTACTGTCATCAGCATACATGGACAACAAAACATCAATCAGTGATGCAAGTATAATATAGAATCCATAATCCATATGATTATGAAACATCAAGGCCACATTAACTGCAACAAGCTGTGAAGTATGTAACTACTAACTACTTCCATTATTGAAGCAAGGTGAACTAAATATCAAAAGTTTTGTTCCATAGGCACATTGTATTACTGTAGGCTGTACCAATCTTGAAATTTAAAAAGTTCATTAAAAAAATCATTGCAGTGCTCAAACTCGTTAAATAATATTAGATCTTATCATCATGCTGTATAGTATCTTTGATGAGCATTTTTTTCTCTGTTTTATTTCATATTGGAAGCAGTTGGAAAGAGTGGAAAAAAAGAACACATCTTTGATGTATATTAACATAGAAAATATATGATCCATGCACCAAGAATATGAAGGAACTTCTTCAGAGTAATCAGACTGTTTCACATCATGTAGCTGGAAACAAAGATTTATACAGCAGAAAAGTCCCTGCCAAAGTAGTTCAATGCAAAAAAAATAATAATTTCCCGAAGAAAACCTCACCTTCACGGAATAATGAGGGAAATAATCCATCTGGTGAAATAACAACAGGTCCATTGGGCAGAGCGTTTCCATCCTGCAAGAATAAATGAGATAACTTTTGCTTTTACAATAGTAGATGGAACTTAAAAAAAAAAAATTCAGCACAACGCAAGAGAAAACACCAACTGTGCCAGTACAGAAGCCACACTGAGACTGTAATGGTGATTCAACCAGCCATATGAACAAAAAATATAACGTAACACAGACATGATTTTCAGGTGTGGAAGTAATGCCCGAAGATTTAAGATAATAGATCCTATTCCTACCATAATTAAAATTCTTCATTTCGGTGTCAAACTTCTTACCAAGTAATAAAATTTATCATTCCACTTCATGTAACTTTGACTCTTTATGGTTATAGTCAACAATAGAGATCTTGATGTAAAATATGAGTATACTAAAAACTACCTGCTTCAAGTTGAGTAAAAAACTTCTAGTAAGATATGCCTGAACAATAGCACGTGCACTCAGAAAAAGCAGCTGGTATCCATTTTCCTGTAGTGTAAACAAAATCAAATATTCCGTGTCAATCTCCCAATAGTAAACCATTTGTTCCAGATGCATGTGAAATGCAACTGAGCCATCTTTTCACTTCATGGATTAGATCAAAGATCATGAAGAGGCATACCTTAATTGCTGAAAAAAGTTTAGCCACACCAGACTGCGACCAATCCTTTCCAACCAAAGGCATGAACTGACCTAAAACATCAGACCTGAAAGAAATTCACAATTCACAGTAATCTATATTTAGTTAACATATCCAAGTGAAAAATATTACTATTATACAATTTTGAAACGATGCCTACGGTAATCACCAGAAGTGGTTCACAGAGCATTTAATGATGTAATATTAACATATCTGCATGTTAAGGCTAATATATCGGGAACAACGCCTATAGTAATGATCAAGCAACCTGAATGGAAAAAAAATACATTGTTCCATTTAACATCTTAGAAATAACACCATGAAAGAAGAGAAAATCACCTCCCTATAGGAAAAGCAAATATACAGCAGGAATAAAAATCAATTAACCAGCAGTCCAAATATCAGCATGTTCCTGGGGGTTTCTAATTTTAGAAGCAAATGTCTTGGAGAAGGAGATCAACGTCATAGAAATTAACTAAGATAACTCCAGACTGCTCAAAAAAATCTAAAAGGATTAAAAACAATAGTGAACATACATATTAGGATCATTTATAATACATCCCAAAAACCTAAGCTACAAGAAAAATGAAAAAGTATCAAAGTTGTATACAACAGCAGTTATTCTATCAAATGATACTCGACAATAACCACCATTGCGAATATTTTACGAGTTAACATAAGAAGAAGGGTGAACAAGTAGTGAACAGATCATAGCTAGGTTGTTATGATAAACCCAACTTCTATTCAGTAATAATACCTACCATATTTTGGCCAAGGGATGACAATGACCTACCATAGCCTTCTCTCATTTGATGTAGTTCCCCTGTTGCGTAGACTAATTTTAATTGCATAGTCTTAACAACTAAGATTTGCTATAGGTTGCACGGGAAACAGAAACGTGAGTACGTGACACGACATGAAACGGAAAAGGGAAACATCATTTTTTAAAAATCTAGGACACGACACGTTGGGGAAGCATTAGACAAAATAAAATAATTTTATACATTTAATAATTTAATTATATAAAATTTACAGTATAAATATGTATATAAACATAAGAATAATGTAATTTATCTTTTAAAAAAAGAAATATAATTTTTTTTGTCATACCTACAATTTGATAGCACAGCGATATCAATGTATTCAATTTTCGTTATGCTTATTATTTTATATTTTTCTCATCCAGTTTAATCATTGTATAACTAAGATCATTATTTGAATTTGAACCCATCCTATAATATCTCTAATTTAAATTCAGCTAAAATAAATTATCTTAAAACCAGCCAGGTGTCAAATGTAGAGTAAGTGCATCTTAAATAAGATGACATTAGTCAAATTTTTAATTAGGCTCAGGAACAATTTATAAAAATAAAAAATAAATAAAAGAAATGGGTTCTCTTCATTTCCCAAACAATAAATGAAGAAAAAAAGATAAAAGAAAAAGAGATGGAGACGAATTACAGAATGGTAGCCGAATCATTTGGAGGGAAGGAAGCTCAAAGGAAAAAAAGAAAAGAAATCAATAGCAGAGAAAGGAAATTAGCCGAATTTCCGAGTGGTTTCTCTCGAAACATTGATGAATGGCAGAGTAGGCATGGTGCAGCATTACTGAAGCCGAAGCAGTCCGCTTCAAGCAGTGAAGACGAAGCAGACAGCGTCGAGCAGCAAAGGCAAAGTCGCTGGTGACAGGCGCATCGCGCAGCAAACCTGCTGGTGATAAGTCGCGTTGTAATGTTGGAAAAATGTTTCCAAAACGTTTCAAATATGTTTCATGTTTTCTTTTTATTTATTTATTGTTTGCAAATGTTTTCCGAAGCGTTCTGTTTCTCCTTCGGATTTGCTTCTTAGGATTTGTTTGCAAACGAAGGAGATAATACGTTTATGTGCTTCTTAGGATTTGCTTATACAGTTTACAACTTCCATAATAGGTGCCTTGCAGTTAACAGCATCAGAATCTTTTGGATGGTAATTACAGCACACATTTGATCAGCTGATCATATTGTTATATTATACAAAAACAAGCCAAACGAGAGTAGACCAATATTCTACAGCGAGAGAGAGAGAGAGAGAGAGAGAGAGAGAGAGAGAGGAGAAAAACCAGAGAGAAATATCTGTTAAACAATTGCATAACTATTGACTTTAAAGTTGTAGCAAGTAACAAATTAGAAGTTAGAAGCCCCCCTTTTTAAAGAAATCAAGTGTCTTACCTGGTAATTGTTCCATCAACATCTGAAATTACAATTCGTGTATTCCACTTCCACAAGTAAAGATGTGCTTCAACCTAGTTACAATGAACACAACTCGGCAATTAAAGATATCAAAGGGAAAAAAGGAAAAGGAAAAAGATCAAACTCTACAATATTCATCTTCACCTAAGAAGAATTAACAAATAATAGGCAAACCTGTTGCTTTCCTAGAACCCGGGTGGAAAAACTGAAAGTTATCATATTTTGACCATCTTTCAAATTCAACGATGCTATCTGCTCACTTGTGGGAACATTGGTCCTAATAAATTGCTTGCGAGGAGACTCAAAGTTTATAGTGGAATTGGATGCTGGAGATTCTTCTGAGTTCTGCAAACCACATTCAGAATCAACAAATATCTCCTCACTCGAAGTATTACTGCTTGTATGCTCAAGTGTTTTGACCCTTCTAAATGGATTAGGCCAGAGCCTCCATCTACGTCCAGAAGGAGTGGAAGTAATACCAGAATCATTGTCCTTAGACTTTTTTGTATCCTCCTGTTCCACGGGGATTGCATCTTTCGGCTCGATAGATAATTCTAAGCCAAATGCAGCCATTCCAAGAACAATAGGAGCGGCTTTTTCCCATGGCAAGTACCTCTCCCTAAATCTGATGACTAAGTTTTCATTCTTAATAATTGATGCAGCATTGCTTCTGAACTCGTCTTCAGATATGCGATGTGCTTCAAAGGCTTCAGCTGCAGCATCCAAGCCCATCCCAGAGCGAAGTTCATTCCCACAGAGTGAGATCTCAAACACTGCAGTACAAGATGAATGAAAAGAAAATCAGTTATCGATAAGATCAATCAATGATACAGGATCCATGATTTCAAGTAAGCCACAGAAAGTCTTTACTTATGCCTAAAGGAGTCGGTATTGCTTCACTTGTAATTATTCCTTGAGGTTCCACACACTCGCTTTTACTGCAATCATCTTTATCAACAGGTCTATGCAAACTATCATCCATTACTTCAACAGTCGCTGATGTACCAATTTGTTCATCCTTCCACTCTGTCTTGTTACTAACAGAATCAACAGACTCTTTGTCAGAAACCACCTTTTCTGTATCCAATCCCATGTCCTCAACCGCATCCCGTTCAACCTGTAAATCTGGAGAGCTACTTTTGCGAGGAGAATCAGGACGACTTGCGGAAGATAACCCATCATCTTTTCCATATACATCTGCATCTTCAGTTTTGTTAATGTCTTTGGTTTTATCAACATCTTCGGCTTCATCACCAGCTTCAGTTTTATTACCTACCAAATGACTCTCAGGAGATTTGTCTACAGAAACCCGAATCTCCAAAGACGAACCCTTCTCGTTTAAATCAGCATTCCTAAACTCTTTGGCCAATTCTGTTAGCTCCAAACAGCTTTCAAAAACATCTTCTCTCCTAATATCAGCAGAACCACTGCCTGTTTGAGGATCTCCTTCCTTGATAGCAATGTTCTGAGTTTCATCAGCTTGACAGATGCGTTCCCCCTCTCCTCCACAAATTTCCAGCTGACGGCCAGAAGCAACATCATCATCATTCGTGGTGCAGTCATTAACACATTCAACAATAGCAGTAGAAGAATTCAAATTACTAATATAATCATCAGCCCACACATTATTATCACTTGAACTGAAACCCCCATTGCCCTCACAAAATTCAGTCCCTTCCCCTGGGCCCAAATGAAACTGGGGAGTACTTAATTGTACATTCTCAGTAGTTTGTTCTGACACTGAGACAGGGGCTGTGAGTACATGACCATCCACACTCACCAATATGACTTCAGAATCTGAACTCCGTGATTCCCGATAAGGCTCAACGTCCAAATTTTCATTATCTGACATCTCAACCGAACCCTTCAGAGAGGATTGCTCATCTTGAAATTCAAAAAACCTCCGTTCACCATCAGATTCAGCCCTCTGAAGTCTGTCTGCACTTAAGGAGTCACATTCATCTTGTATTTGAGACACTCCAGAATCAGAGACACTTTGCTCTAGCCTACAAACATCAACCGTATTTCTATTATCACTGTTACTACCAATAAAACTACTATCATCAGTTGTAAGTTCCACACTCCCATTTGGCTCACTACCTCTACCGGAATCAACCTCTCTTATAAAATAAGCTTCCCCAGAATTATCAAGATACATATGAAAATTAGCTTCAACATCATTAACAGTTATCCGGACAACCTTCTCAGCCCCTTTGAGAACACCCTGAAATTTACCAAACCGAACATACCAAGGCGTGCTTCGAAACGACCCATCTTGCTGTTGAACCACAATCACATCAACAGCTCCTCCAAAGGGATGAAATGGAGTGGCAACAGAGTATACACCTTGTGAAATTAGGCTCCCAACTTTGCCCACCACGTTCATTTCATCAATCTACCAGTAAGCTGACCAAATCCTAGTCAAATCAACAAAACTCTATTCAAATTCACCTCTCAATCTTTTCTTTTTTCAAACAGTTCCAAAAAGAATCGAAAGCTCTCATTCAGTCTTATCTGCATTCAATTTAAAACTCACAATAAATAAACATAATAATTGCCAAGAAAACAAGACATCTAGGCATATTCCAGCCGCCATTCCATACCCAATAATCTATTTACGGGACCAAAAATGATTTTTTTAAAAAACAAGATTAAAAAGATTTCAATTTTAAATTCTTTTACCACACTTTCCCAGCAACCAAACAGACCACAGATTAAGAAACGAAAAAAATGAAAATTTTAGTAAAGAAACTGCATTGAGAAATCAAATTTACACATCACCGGAAGCATGCTAAAAAAATATAAAAGGCGGTTGAACTTACAGATTCAAAAAATTGGAAATAACGATGAATCAACTAATCCCACAGAGTCGCTTAAGAAATTGAAGCAATTATGTTATGTGTATCTATCTCTCTCTCTTCTTGAATGATACTTCAATTTTTGGTTGAAATTTCAATTTTTTGAGCTTCTTATTTTTATTTTATTAATATTTTATGTTGGAAATAAATTCTGCGGAGTTAAGATTCTTGGGGCTTCGAAATTCAGAAACAGACATCTCATGGTCTAACAAAATAAATAGGTAATCCTCTACTGGTGATGAACAATTGGTCCTGTGGTTTGTGTTTATTTACGGAAATACCTTGGTCGGTGGTATGTAAATTGTAATTTCTGATTTCTTGCTTGGGTTTTTCTGGGATTTTGTTGGGGTTACTTGTGAATTACATGCATGGACTAAACCGGGTCACCACCTCGTGGTATGTGAACAAAATTTAATTAATGAAACTTCTAAGAAAATAATATGAAAAGGAAAGTTAAATCCCTGCAACTCTTCCTCGACTAGGCTTGGATAGAATTGACAAATAGATTAGATTTGGATAAGTCTAAGTGTTGTTTATTAAAAAAAAAAAATTAATATATTAGAATTCAATTTCTTTCAATCTTATTGTATTTTTTCAAATCCAAACTTGATAAAAAAAATAATTAAATATGGTTAGGCTTTTCCAAGTGCAATCCAAAACAAATATTAATAGCATAGTAAAAATGTATTACTCGTCATTAATATGTTTACTAGCAGTAATTGTGGCCTCTTAGAAGAATCAATGACTGCATCTTTGATGCACTTACTAGTATTAATATATCTAAGAATTCTTAGTTGGCTAATTATAAATAGCCCCAAGACTATGGAACAAATGATTATTCTGGACCTACACCGAGATATTGACGGTGAGAATATCGTAGAACATAATATGATACGACGAGATAGAATGTAATAGAAATAAATAAACATGGCATGGGTTACCTACTTCTAATTGTCAAAGCAAACCCTTTCATTCTAATATTTTGAATTCTTTAATTTAGAATTGATCAAATCTCCCCAAGTAGGCTTTACCGCTAAGATACTGAGAAACTACAAGTGCTTATATTTCATAGAATTCAACTCTCGTGACTAATATAAACTCAAAGTTTCCTTCATAACTCTCTGAACTTCTTCGTAGTGGCTTTGTTTCATGACTCGTTTTGTATGAAGTTGAAATAAAAAAGAAAAAATTGGAGGTTTGTGATGATTTTTCAATCTTTTATACTACGTTATCTAGTATCCTTATGCAAGAAGATAATCAATTCAATCATCCTGATCAGACTCTATTATGGATTTAAGACCACATTCTCCATAGGGCCCTCTAACATCTTCCTTCTCTGAGTTCGAATTATGGAAGAAAGAGAAGAAGGAAATGAAAAGAATGTATCAGCAATAAATAGTTTTATTGTGGGATAGTTCATGATATTCATATCGATATATTATACTCTTCTATATCTAATATTGAGTAGACCTCATACAATAAATGTCATAACTTTACTTATTTTTTGTTTCATTTCTTGTAGAACAATCTCAAACACGTTTTTTTATTATGCATCTAATACCAGACATTTAATACATAATTTTATCATTTAATGTATATTCCTATATAATTTCATTTTCAATTATTTAGCCGTTTCATTTTACCAAGTTTAATATTAGCCAGATTAATCAATTTTTATATGTTTCAATACAATAACAAAATATTATTTATAACAATTAGTTTTGTTGGTTGGCTAATTGATCACATTTTATTAATGAAATGGGTTGAATTGGTATTAATTTGGATACAACAAAAGAACTATATTATCATTATGGACTTATTTGTTCTATAGCTAGAATATTTTATATTCTCCTATTTACTACATGTATCTACTATTTAGAATGAAAAGAATCATTAATTAATTAAAACTTTAACTTCACATTTTTTTAATACATTTTACTTTGGTTTTAACTTGGTCGGTGGTATGTAAGAGATGATTGGTTCACCTAATTAATCATGTGTTATATTATTCATCATCTAGATGTTTGATTTTCCATTCAAACAAATATCTTAAAAAAGAAATAAAAATTATATTATTATTTAAGTAGCATCAGTCATTTCAAAAAAATAATTCTAAAATTTCTTTAATGTTGTATATATCAAGTGCATATAAAAAATTTATATGTTTCTAAAAAATAATTTATCATATCACCTCAATTAGGGGATGGATGTTTAAAATGAAAATATTGACATTGATGAATATATTTAGAATGAAAAATTAAAATACATTTTAAATGAAAAATATATCTTTAATATGTGCAAGTCATTGTAAAAAATGTCCCAAAAAGAAAATCCGACCTATTTTTACAAGAAAATATCTTTAAATAATTATTCTCCAATTGAAAGTTTACAAGAAAATCCGACCTATTTTTCTAGAATTAACTTGAACGAAGCAAGAAGACCAGAAGAGAGAAAGGACAATGTTGCGTGGAGGTTTTGGATTGGCTGTGTGATGTGAGTGGGATATGATATTCTTGCCTGGAGAAGTAAACAAGTGATGGACACGTGTTGTTCTCGTTGTTGTTCATGAGTTCTAAGGGTGTTCGTGGTGCGGTTCGGGTCGGTTTTTTCGTTTCACTTCAAACCGCGCGGGTTGACCGTTTGGGAAATTAGAAATGAAACCGCAAATTTGATAAGGAAAACCGCGGCGGTTCGGGTTGGCGGTTTAGCGGTTTGGGCGGTTCGGATCGGCGGTTTGGATTATAAATTTTTTTAGGAAATTTTGTGTGTTTTCACATTATAATTGAAGAGAAAAAAATACATAATTTTCATTTATACATTGCATATTGTCATATGATCATTAAATATCTTAATTTCATGGTTAAAGAAGAAGAAAAATATAAAATAATATCTAATTTGAATGAGGGTCGGCGGTTTAATCGGTTCGGATGCGGTTTGAGTCAAAATTTGCTGTTTTGGGCAGTTCGGGTCGCGGTTGGGTCAAAACCGCACACCGACCCAAAATTTACGGTTCGGTTTCGATTGACCCGAAATCATTTTTAATTTTTTTTCAAACCGCACGGTGCTGTTTGGTTTGGTGCGGTTCGGGTCGGATTACGGTTTGACCCGAAACCGTGATCACCCCTAATGACTTCTTACATGTGCTATATATGATAGAATTATATATTGGACCCAAACCCACCGTATAAATAATATATAAAAATATCGATGTCATGATAAATTATTATTAATGTCAATTATCAAAGTTTTATTAACTCTAATCTCATTTATACTAGCGATTATGAAGGAAGATGTATTAACTAACAAATAAAAATAAAAATAAATTAAATAATAAACTCAAAATCTCAAATACACAAGATAACTAGATAAAAAAATATTTGATCACAATTTTCTCATAATATTCCCTTAAATATGTATCATATCTTTATAATTGATTAACTATGATGAATTATTAACCTAGAATATGAAGTTACCTAAAATCATATTCCAATAGTCAAATAGAAACGTCTAACTTAGTTCAATTACCTATACTCCTATGATAATTATAATATGAGCCAAACTCATTAAGAATCGGTTCTACCACTATTAGAAAAATGGCTTTCAATGATAGTTTATAAACTGCCATAAAAACTATTTTATGATTATTTTAAAAGTGTCACTGATCTATGTGTCATAAAAATTTATGACAGTTATTTTTACGGACATACAACGATGATAGTTTTATGTCATTGATCCTTGTTTCATAAAATGAGTTTTGTTGCTGTGATATGAGAGTTACTGAGCCGCTGAAAGAAGGGCAATGGCTAGGAGTGATCACGGTTTCGGGTCAAACCGTAAGCCGACCCGAGCCGCACCGCGCGGTTTGAAAAAAATTAAAAATGATTTCGGATTAATCTGAACCGAATCGCAAATTTCGGGTCGGTGTGCGGTTTTAACCTAATCGCGACCCGAACCGCCAAAAATCACAAATTTTGACTCAAATCGCGACCGGAACTGCCTAAACCGCCGACTCGCATTCAAATTAGATATTATTTTATATTTTTCTTTTTCTTTAACCATGAAATTTAAGATATTTAATGATCATATGACAATATGCAATGTATAAATGAAAATAAGGTATTTTTCTCTTCAATTATTATGTGAAAAGATACAAAAAAAATTTTAAAAAATTTATAATCCAAACCGCCGACCCGAACCACCCAAACCGCCAACCCGAACCGCCGTGATTTTCCTTATCAAATTTGCGATTTCGATTTCAAATTTCCCAAACCGCCAACCCGTGCGATTTGAAGTGAAAAACGAAAAAACTGACCCGAACCGCACCGCGAACACTCATAGCAATGGCATGGAAGTCCATTTTGTTGTAGAGTGAAGTAGGTTTTGATCTAGGTTAAGAAAATTTGGATTTTTTTGTAATTCTAATATAAATTTAAGGTTGTCTTGGTAATTATATTAATAAATTTTGACCCAATGGTAAATTTTTACAACATA